>JAQFYQ010002778.1:0-11326 GCA_034694885.1 Buchholzia appendiculata
TGAACTCGGACAGCAGGGTAGACAATAGAAGAGTAATCCGAGTATTTGTAGTACAACACACTGAACTCGGACAGCAGGGTAGACAATAGAAGAGTAATCCGAGTATTTGTAGTACAACACACTGAACTCGGACAGCAGAACAGAATCAAAGGATCGGAGGCTGGCTCTGCGTACCTTTGTGTTACTGAATCCCTCTCCGAAGAGTGTGATCTCAGCGATGAGCGTGGAGTCCGGCACGATCATGGAGATGGGACGAAACATGGACTTGAGATTATCCGGCAGCTCCGTACGTCCGGCATAACCTGAGCAGCACCACACAGAGTACATTCGTCTTTCACAGTACTGTCTTTTCAATGTAAGCGTTCACACTGCAATACCAACATGCTTTCAAGGGTTTTAGTCTTCAGCAATATCATCATCAATTTACCTCTGTAGTTAAATGTCAGCATTGGGTTAGTCAAAATCAAATTTTCCCCGACTATATCTCGAAAGAACAGATTGTATTCATGCTCACTATTACTCAGCAATCACACTGCCATCTTGAATTCATCAAAGCAATAATGTGCAGGTCTGATAATCTTCTCACTCCTCTTGACCTCTACACTGATAGTTCCGAGTACATGAATGAACACGGCTAACGCATGCAATGCCGGATACACTCGTTACATCAACAGAGTCCTTGTTGACTGCGAACCAGTACTAGTTTTTGTCAGCAATCATTGACTCACAAGATAGAGTGTACTTGAATGAAATGTCTTTACATAAACACTCAATCTCAGTCAGCTCTAAAGACATTCGCTCTAATACTTCACTATACAATCTAATATAATTTAGATCCAGAATAACTTCGTAATAATAAATCTTCATTCACAAATGATGATGATAGTCCTCTGTCCGACGACAGGTTCTGGCGATGGTATGTATTACTATGTCTTACGTATTACTAGGCATGACTTAACCACCGATCCACTAGGCCAGATGAGCACGGGTGAGTGGCCAAAGGCCCTTCCCATTCACAAAAAATCATTGAGCATTTTAACATCAGCTACAAATACAAGCAACAATTATCCACGTAACACGCTGCAGGCCTACATTCAATCGTAGGCCTACACTCATCTAGAGCTGAGGATAACCTGGATTCATGGTGATGAAGATGCCACACGACCACTCAATCTTGATCTCCTGACCCTCGAACACAAATCTTTCCACGCCACCGGCAAGCGCCGACATGATGCAGAGGATCTGCTGGGCGACCACAGACAGCACCTCGATGTTGATCCGGTTGAACTCATCGAAACATCCCCACGCACCGGTCTGTGCTCCACACACACATACAGACAGATAGCCTTCATTGATGCAAAATTGAACAATTGTATTTTCATATCCTTTTAAAGTACATTCTACACGTCAGAGCTTTCCAGTGCATTCTGATTCGACAGTACTTTAACAGTACATTTCTAAATTCAAGTATAGTATCAAAACCATGGCGATATTTTGCATGCGTGCACTGCAGCTGCATTTCTATCACAAGTTTTGATATATCAATCTACTATTATATAGTGTGTACTGAACTCCGGTCAATTTTCAAGTGTCGTGTCGCCAACCAGCAACTGCCAGACACTAAGCGCTGCTGCCAAAGTGAAAGCCCGGCACTGAAGTGTGAAGTGCTTGCAGGAAGTGTGGAATTCACTACCAGTCAAACCTCAACAATCAACGCAGCTGGCAACATTTAAAAGAACCTGAAGGCCGACTTATTTGATGTTGTGTATCATCGTGTGTAGCTCGTTCCTTTCATGCGCCTCGGAATGTCATGACGGGAGTCGCGGCGGAAGTCACGCACGGCGCATGTGAAAGGAAATGCTACATACATACATAGATACATTATACCTGTGCCGGTCGGACATGTTACAACATTACCTGTGCAAGCCCTAGGTGCAGCATACCTGTGCAAGCCCTAGGTGCATACCTGTGCAAGCCCTAGGTTCATACCTGTGCAAGCCCTAGGTGCATACCTGTGCAAGCCCTAGGTGCAACATACCTGTGCAAGCCCTGAGAACATACGTCCCATGGACTTGTAGTCAAGCCCCTCGCTGCAGTTGACGACGATGACATAGCTGCCGAGAGCTTTGCCCAAGTCCTTAACCGTCTCCGTCTTGCCTGTCCCAGCCGGACCCTTCGGAGATCCGCCTTTGTGCAGGTGTAGGGCAGTCGTGAGGGTTATGTAACATCTACAATATATACAGACAAGGTGATTAGTGACCTACAATTTTGAAATAAGCGATGTAGGTCACTGCATACGCACACAGCTAATGCAGAGAATATTCAATATCATAACCAGACACCGGTGCAGAAAACCAACAGATGTTCCAGGCAATTTCACGGATATTTTCCAGCAGTCCAAAGCTGTTATCTCGAGAAAGAAATGCCTCGTCCATTTGCACAATCAATTTTAATTGAAATAAACTAATGAAGCACAATAGATTTAGCAGCTACATGTGAACTCCATCTCTCAACAGAGCTACGTCACACAGTCAGTTAATCTGTTCTTCTGCAAATCTGAGAAGGCTCACTCACAAAACAAACCAAAGTCTACTGCTGCCACCTACAACATAATACTTCAATCTGCTACATTATGCACAGTTTAACTATATTTTACAATGAGCAATGAGACAGAAATATCATAGAAAGGGTATCATAGCAAGGAAATGAGACAGAAATATCATAGAAAGGGTATCATAGCATTATTACTTCAATCTTGCATCAGACATAACAATAAGACTGTACTTGAGATTACTCTTGGTTGCACTAAGTTACTGTTCACACAACAGTTTAGAACTTAAGCAGGAACTCAATGCACGACAAACTCTTGACAAATCCTAAATTCTCTCCGACCAAACACATATGTTTGTTTGAGAGTCACTTCAAAACGCGATCAATGTTGTCGTTGTCTATATACGTAGCTAGGAAAAAGATGCAATCAACACTCAAGACCTTTCGACGACATTTCGATTACAAATGTCCAACATTGACTAATTTTCGGATGGACAAATTTTGGTAGCATCCAACCAACCATAGTTAGTGTTAACTATGGACAATTCCAGTCTGGACTATAAAAGATGATGATGATTGACTAGAGGTATACTATCAACCAACACACATTCTGCCAAAATTATATATATAATTGTATATGCATGCGTCCGTAATTCCTGAACACAGAAACAAGTAAACAAAGCCAGAAATGGATTGGTTGGCAGAGGGAGATTATCCTACCTGTCTGTGAGAGGTGTGATGACGAGACGCCCTGAGTTGCCGAGGTATTCGTACATGTACTGGAACTGAGTGTTGGTCTGTCTGGCCACACAGTCGTCCAGCTCTCTGTCCCAGTACAGGCGCAGCTCCTTGAGCCAGTCAAACGACTGCGGATCTGTCACGGTCGACTTGGCAAGCTTGTCTATGATGTCTCGAGCGTGGACCTCTATCGTAACCAAGGCAACGATCTTCAGTCGCTGCTGCTTCGTCAGATTCGTTCGGATCGATTCGGAGAACTTGTTCAACATCGCAATCTACACATTGCACAGAATCGGTTACGACCAGATGTAAGATTGGTTGAACAATGATATCTACAGATTACACAGAACCGGTTATGACCAGATGTAAGATTGGTTGAACGCTGCTATCTACAGATTGCACAGAACCGGTTATGACCAGATGTAAGATTGGTTGAACGCTGCTATCTACAGATTACACAGAACCGGTTATGATCAGATGTAAGATTGGTTGAACGCTGCTATCTACAGATTGCACAGAACCGGTTATGACCGGATGTAAGCTATCTGGAACGCAATTTGCGTTATGACTTCAATATGAGAATTTATGTTAAACTACTAAAGAATAAAATGATTCTTGTGAATTAAAACTTTTTTTTACAAATACAGCAGAGTGTTTTAGCAAACTGTTAACATCACAACTAAAGACCATCATAAACACAATCATTCATGCTTTTCCGCTGGTCCTCAACTTTCAATTTCTGCCTCCTAACTCTATCTTCTGCACTTCTTTTTAAGATTACATTGAATCTTCCATTAACTCATCTGGAATGAAAATCCTTGGTCAAAATCTACACTTACAGACCACCTGGCCAAGCTCACAGTGAAGTAAAGGATGTGCACAGTCTACCTGCTTCTTCTTCTGACTCTTCAGTGCTTTCCTATCACCTCGCTCTCTACACAGGTTTATTGACTTCGTCACGTCCGTCGTCCACTGAATCTGACTAGCTGTTATACACATCTAGTACAAAAACAAAACATACAGTAACTGCTTTTTATTTTAAAAAATCTAGTAGAAAATAAATCGCATAGTTCTGACTATTACACAAATGTAATAGAAAGCAAAAAAATAGTTTTGACTTGTTACATAAAGCAATGACTTCTCTTGTCATTAAAACAATATATCATAAAAGACAATGAAGATCGTCACAATCCTAATAAGTCAATTAAATAATTAGAAACAGTTACACAATTACAACTAAAATACTGTATCTACCCACACGATCTATATCAACAGATAAATTACTCAACATTGTAAAATATACAAATGTTCTTAGCTCAATGAATAAACAATAAGAACTCATGGAACGATGTTAGGACTTGCTTCAACAATTGGAAGCAAGTCAAGAATGATCTGCTCCAGAACCCAATTACCCTTGCCATCCCATCCTCTTCTGTTCTACTTGCAATATTTGTCTTGATAAATTCTTACAATTAAAAAGACGTATCTACTTTTAGTAAAAAATATTATTCTAGTATATAGTATATACGTATGGACTACTCCGCTTGAAAAGATAACTAATATCGAAGAAAAATTTACAGCATTTACCAGGCACTCGTTCTACATTTCGTCAAATAATTTATAATTTTTTAAATGTCGATCAAAAAATTAGAAATCCAACATTTACTGGAGATAAATCAGAAGCAATCACACAGAAAGACTTGGTGACAGACTCACTAAGGACTGACTACACTAAGTAAGAGAGACTCTGTTACCTGGCCGGGATGTTGCTTGACCCACTTGTCTCTCTTGGTGATCAGCTTACGCAAGTTAGACTTGCACTTCTTTAGCTCTTCCTTCAATGCTTCACGCATTGCTTTCTCCACCTCACACAACCAACCCTACACGCAACAATCACACGCACTTCTTTAGCTCTTCCTTCAACGCTTCACGCATTGCCTTCTCCACCTCACACAACCAACCCTACACGCAACAATCACACGCAGTTCTCCAGCCCATTTAATCCACTAAATATTGAGACTCATCGAACCAGATTCGTCACTAGAAGAACCAAACGAAGAACCCAATATTAAATTCTTACCAAACTCATAAGTTAAGTTAATCAATTATCTACGGAGTACCTTCATAATAGAGGTCTCGTACACTTCATACACATGAAATTTAACACAAATTTCACATCAAACTTCAAATTGATAAGAGCATTTTTCATCAATCAATCCATGTGTTTCAGCAAGATCTTGAATTGAACAATTGGATAGAATTGATCAAATAGATCAATTACATCTTGAATTCTTCATCACGCACTGCACAACTCCCTTACCTCGACAGGTCCCTCGTATGTTATCAAGCAACTGCACAGCTCCCTTACCTCGACAGGTCCCTCGAGAGCTATGTTAGCAAGCAACTGCACTGACTCTCCGTCCAGACTGTACATGTGCGTCGCCTCAAACTTCTGAGATCCAAGCACCTAAACAACAACAAGAAGAGAACGTGTATGCAAGATCTTAATACATGCTAATAAAACGCTGCCAATACAGCATCTCTATGAGCAATCATGTAAAATGGTCTGCCAAATTTAACCACTGAAAGCATCAACAATTAGTTCCTAATTACAGAGGGAAACATAAAATTCACTTTAATTGGTCAATTATTAATTAATTAGATTATTAATTAATTACTATAATTAGACAATTCCAGTCTGGATGGTAAATAATGACCAGGAACATGGTAATGATGACCACACGTGTATCTAGTAGTAGATCTAGTAGTAGAGAGCTTGTTTGATCTTCACAGCCAATTACATCGCACATCCTTCTGCTTCTTCCACAAACAAAGTAGTCCCATAACAAAAACCATTAAGCATACAAACTGTCAGAAGCGTAAACTGTGCTACTTTCAAGCAGTAGCAGATCAATACTGTGACTGCAGTATTCAGTGTCAGATCATCACAGTGATGATCTGACAAAACAGAGTAATATGGGATAGTGTCAGTAAGTAGTAAACGGCAAACTAAGACTCATAATAAACAGAGTAACGTGGGATAAGCAGTCAATGGTAAACTAAAGACCTTGTTCATCTGCAGTGACTTGATGGCATCGAACAGCTTCTTCAGATGGATCTGGACCTCCGACGGATTCTTCGACTGTCCGAGTATCTCGAGCAGGTCGTCGTTGGATATGAAGTAGAAGCGAGGAAAGATCTGGCGCTTTGTCTCCAGGTACATCTCCAACGACTTCTGGATGTCCTCCAGCTTTGAGTTCATCGACATCAGCTTGTCAAGGATACCTGACACATCACATCAGAGAGGTAAACATAACAAGCACATTAGATCGTGTTTTCTTATCATCATTATCATAATCACATCATATGTCACAATAATAACCACAGTAGCTTGTGATTTCCTATCACCATTATCATAATCACATCAGAGAGGTCACAATAACAAGTACAGTAGCGTGCGTTTTCTTATCATCATTGTCATAATCACATCACTGAGGTCACATTAACACACACATTAGGTCGTGTTTTCTTATCATCGTTATCATAATCACATCACAGACTTCACAATAACAAGTACTGTAGCTTGCGTTTTCTTATCATCATTAACATAATCTTTTTTGTCTCGTTTTTCCACACAAGTTAGGATTCAACAAGTTAAGGTCCCAGACGTTACCAAGATATTTACCTCCAATGCCCTCCATAATAATGAGAGAATTGTTGATAAGCATGCTTACGGTGATTAAACTAAGCAAAGCACACGCTCTAGACATATCTGATTTGTATTGAAGCATAGGCTTGCAGCCGGATGCCATTCATGACTGACTGCTCGCCTTGAAGAGCGCATGGAGGAATAAGATGTGTCTATGGTAAAGAATGACACCACTTGGTCATTGAGGAGAATTATAATTACAAACAGAATCGCACCACAAGGTATCTACACACAGGAAATGCCAACGGTCTCCCATAGATTGTAAATAGCAGCAGTACAGTCGACTCAATAGACCATGCATGACACAGACCAGGTGTGGTGGCTCCCCGGTAGGCATTCTTGACTCTCTGCAGGTACGACATGACCGTCCTCCAATCGTTGTCGATCACATCAAAGTCTGCCGACTCACGGGGAAGCTGTCGACGTAGATCCTCACCCACAAATATATTCTACAAAATACGAACAAAGAAAGACCCGACATCATCAACAGCTGGTGTTCAACCAAGTCATTTCCCGGTAAGAGACAAATAATTACTACACCAGTACACTCAAGATGAACGCTGCATCAATCTTGCTTCGAGGAAATAAAACACAGGCCAATATCACTGCTATAATTGATCTTACGGGATGGACCTTTGGCCACCCACCCGTGCTCATCTGGCCTAGTCGGTCGGTGGTTAAGTCGTGCGTAGTAATACGTAAGACAAATAACCATCGCAAGGACCTGTCTTCGGACACAGCACTATCATCATCATCATCAGCATCATCATCATCATCATCATCATACCATTGCTCGGCTGACTTTTCAGGGCGAGTGTGTCTTTCAACGAGTTCTCATTCATGCAACAAGACATGGCCTGTGATGAATATCAACTTGTCAAATTATGATGCAGATGCAAAAAGTTACTGAATAAAGCTTAAGACAACTTTTCAACACTAATCGCTCAGAACTTTAAATACATTGTCCAATTACAATTTATGTAATAAAGTCACTAACTGAGCCGAGGTCTGAAGCTTTAATCCAAGGTTTGCTGTCTGTTCCCTTGTATATGAAGAGTTCACCGTGAATGTTGCCAACCACCAACTCATTGCACTGTACACACATATACACATACATGGATGGAGCATATCAGGGACTATGCCCTTCACGATTCCAAAGAATCATGAAAATTGCACAAAAAATTGTGAATATTGCCCTGTCCCTTGCTTATCCAGACCAAAACCAAAATTTAGCGCACCCCTGAGCACTGAAATAAAATATTTAAAATGTAGCCCCTCTTCCCCCTTGCAAAGAAACCAAACCCTGTTTTGTACTCAATTACACCGGACACTACAGACAGATGTAACTATATACTAAAGGCAATAGAGACAGAAATATGCCCATCTAGACAAAATAAACATGCAAACACTAATATTACTTCAAAATGTTTGGCAATCACTTTCTGCTTTCAAGCTTTAAACTACAGTCAAATTGTTATCATCGTCATCAAGCAGATCTTTTCTAGTTGGCAGAGATAAGATGTTACCAGAATATCCACATGAGAAAATGAGATGAAGAAGAACTCATTGAAACATCAGCAGACTGAACATCAGAATTTTAAACGCTCTAGTGAGAGACCTCACAGTGAACTACCATTCAGCACCAGCCTCATTGTGTACTATGGACATATAAAGGTGTATGTATTAAGATATGTGGATTAAGATGCATAGATTAAGATTCATGCATTCAGATGCATGGATTAAGATGCATAGATTAAGATTCATGCATTCAGATGCATGGATTAAGATACGTCTATTAAAATGCATGGATTAAGATGTATGGATTAAGATGCAAGGATTAAGCTGTATGGATTAAGAAGTATGGATTAAGAGGTATGGATTAAGCTGTATGGATTAAGAGGTATGGATTAAGAGGTATGGATTAAGATGTATGGATTAAGAGGTATGGATTAAGATGTATGAATTAAGATGCATGGATTAAGATGTATGGATTAAGATGTATGGATTAAGATGTATGGATTAAGAGGTATGGATTAAGATGTATGGATTAAGATGTATGGATTAAGAGGTATGGATTAATATGTATGGATTAAGATGTATTGATTAAGAGGTATGGATTAAGATGTATGGATTAAGATGTATGGATTAAGAGGTATGGATTAATATATATGAATTAAGATGTATGGATTAAGATGTATGAAAAAACCAGATACTTCCATTGTACAGTTGACTTGACTAGACAATGACATAATCATTGCAACTGATCCATCCCTAAAGTCTGGATGATTATAATTGTTTCAGGTTCCTGCTTCTTTCTGCTTGTTAAGTATACAGTCTGAACATTAAGCATGGTGTGCTGCGGACCAAGTGCTTCGCAAACAAATCATGCTTTATTTTTGAAAACTTTTATTGTCAATAACTCATTTACTTCTGATGAGACCAAAATTTCAAATGTGAGATAATATTGACGTTAATAACTAAATAAATATGTAATATCACGGTAAACTTACACTATCATTGTCGACATCTGCAGCAATGATGGACTTGCTGAAAACGTTACCCTGAAAGTCTAACTCCAAGTGATCAGAAAAACAAACAGTCCTCATTGTTGCACAACAAACCAGCTAACACTTTCTCCAAATAGCCTTGAACGTGTTAACCTTTAACAGTGCGACATATTGCATGATTTCTGTAATTAATGCGAACAATTGTCATTTTTACTAGGTTCACTAATTTTACTCACAACTAAAATATTTACACTGCTGAAGTTCTATACATTTTTTTAGAATACTTTTATATTTCATATAATTTTTGGTTCCTTCTTGTATTTTTCTGATTTACCAATTTTCAGTCAAAACCTCCAGTTTGTTCCCCCATGGATCAGGAATGCTTGCCCCTTTTCATCTCACCAATCCAGTAAGATGTTTGCACGAATTAGACTTGCACTCATGAAATGCTTAGTGATTAAGGAACAAATAATTTTACTCCTTGGAACAAAATCAAAAAATATTTGCTCCATTGAGCGGGTCTGCTTAAAATGTGAAATGTGAAAATTTTTGATGCCTATTATGTGAAATTGTGTGCGAATCAAACCGGTTTAGAATTGCCGACGAGACACCTAAATCGCGAAACGGAAAATGCGAAAAATATATTGATATTTTTTTTCAAGCATAATCATAGGCCGCACTTGTTATTTCAGTGTACGACACGTTCCGACGATGTCAATCGCGGACGAGACGCCAATTTTTAGAAATTAAAAATGTGAAAATACTAAAACAGAAGAAAAACAATATAATCAAACGGGAGATCTATTTAGGTCGACATGTGATATTTTGAACGTTTTTTTGTCAACAGTTTCAGAGAACGTATCAACCGACATTTCGAACGCAGAACGCCCGAGATTGAAAAAAACAATTTAACAATAATGCATATAAAAGCCTATATTTCGCATTGTTCGTTTCACAAATAAGGCGTCTCGTTCGCAATTCTAAAGCGGTTTGATTCGCAATCATTTTCGCACATTAGTCATCGAAATTTTTCGTACTTTTGCATTTCAGATTCACCCCCACTGAACACAAATTGGACCCCCTAGTCAAATTACTACTGGATATGTCTCAGGGGTCATAGCTTCAAAATATAAAACACAGAATTAATAAAGATGTTGGCAAAATCGCATTTACAAACGGAACTTGTTGAGATATTGGTCCTCCTCCAGTCTAGTGCACTAATGGAAAAAAATCAACAGGTATGGGTACGTTTTCAAAAAAAATCATGAAAAAAGTTTTAAATTTTAAAATTTAAGGATGGTAAAATGTTCTCTAGGTCCTACCCTAACCCTAACCAAACCCCAACTTTTAACTGTAACCCCAACCCTAACTCTACCCTAAACTTAGCAGTTTCCCATTAGTGCACTAAACTGGAGGATAACCGAGATATTTTTCTCATGTCGGATTAAGTATATATGGGTGAATCTCAACTTGCAGAATGTCAATTGCACAATTCCTTGTGAAGTGCGGAATTCCTAAAATGCCGAAATTATGGTGGATAAACCCGGGTTAGAAATGTTAGGATATAAACAATGTTTTTAGGCAAGATTTGTTCATTTTTGGGTAAGATTTTTGGCAATGTTTGTTTACAAACAAATCAACATTATTTCTGGTTCTATGCATATTGCATAAACGTAACGTAACGTAACGTAATGTGTGTTATGAAAGCAGGTTATTGCCTCTATATTCATATCATAGCTGATACATAACAAAGACAAATGCAATATACACGTTACATTGTTAATACGTTAATACATATATCCTCCTTTTTTCAGATTTGCTT
>JAQFYQ010002779.1:0-11323 GCA_034694885.1 Buchholzia appendiculata
AATGTTGTCAAAGTAAGTTGTGTTAATAAACAATTGTAAAATAATTGTAAAATATTATAATAATTATACCACAATTAATATAATATTAATAGATCAGCTCTTGTGCACAATAGATCAAAGGAATGTCGCCCGCTGGCGATGGCTTGCTTAACGACGTCGTCGTCTGATGAACGAAACTTCTATAAATTAATAGATTTGCGCTTGATCAAGGTAGATCATCAAATGAATGCCACCCGCGTCGCGGGCGGCATTCCGTGAAGCGCCGCGGAGGTGCTTCACGAGAGATAAAAGAATTGTCTTATTTTAGGACGCTGCATAAAATAATGATGCGTTATTTTTTTTAACTCGTTAACGCGTGCGTTAATTTTTTTAATCGACGTTAATTTTTTTGCGTTAACGCGCGTTAACGCAACTACAAGCATGTTAAGCCCTCGTATTAATATTAATAGCTCAAGTAATAATTATATGGTATGATTTTAGTCGATAAAAGGTTATTGGGTTTTATATTTTTGCAATAGAGCTTGTTATGAATGCAAGGTATTTCTGTTCGTAATTTGTTCTTGTGAAATTGTGATCTATAAACCGTTACTGAATTGTGTTTTCCTTATGGATTGTGCCGCTCTGTGCTTTAGGATTTATTCATGATTGATTCTGTTAAAATAAGAGTAGCATGTGGAATAATAACACTTTTGTTTGTGCACTTTAAATTTACTTTCTGAACTTATAATTTGCCAATTTTATTTAAACTTGCTGCCAAAATTCAGCGGGATATTTCTTTTTATAATTGTCTTTCTTTTCATGGTTCGATTACCATGCTTGTGAATTTTTTCAAATTCCAGACGGAATTCCAGACAATCTTTTCTGTCGTTTGCCATTTTACGATCATATTTAATTCTATGGGATAATTTTTATGTCAAATTTGTATGCTGTAAAGAAAATATTGTGAAATAATTTGTATGATTCAGGTAAGCGAAAGAGATCTGTGGTTGACTTATTTGCCTCAGTTCAAGCGTTGTTCAGATGCTGGGAGTCTAAGTATGATGTGCAGTTATAACAGGTAATTGATTTACACAGTTTATGTATGTAGGCTTCGGGGGGGGGGGGGTTGCGGCGCTGCTTAAGGCTGACAGTGCTGATGTTAATTGTGTTTCTTCATATTGCACATAATGTATACAAAAGCAACAATTTCCTGATCCAAACTTTGAACAATCCTTAGGACAATAACCGTAATGTTGGGCATACAGAGACATCGAGCATTGCAAATTGCAATTCAACGTCTATGATTCTCTTGTGCTCACAATGGGCTGTTTTATAAAAATCAATATTCGCCAGATGGCTACGTGTTCCAACGGGACAGTTTGGCCTAGTTAATGATCATTTACGACCCAGTTATAAATATAACCCAATCCAAATCAATGATCTATTTATAGCCACCAATCAGAAGCAAACTGGGGCTGGTAGTACCACGACGCCGCCCTGGCGAGTACTGTGTAACTACGTTTTGAAAACTTCTCATTTTGTTCGCAATTAATTGATGAAATTTGAGTGTTGATTGTCTTCTTGCGGGTAGATGTTAGGGTTTGATTAAATGTGACTTTGTGTATCTTAACGTTCATTGCAATTGCAACACCACTGAATTTTGTTAATTTCTACATGCTTTGTCCTGTTTGCTAGTATAAAAAGAATTTTTGTAAGGAAGTTCTTTAATGTTGCCGCAAAGGTCAATTTGTAACCCTTGATGACTGGAGAAGTTTTAATTAATAAATAAATGTTGGTGATAAACATTTTTATTAATTTATTAAATCTTTTATAAGAAATGTATATATTTAAGGCGATATATTAAATAAAATTTCATGCAGTAGTTTATATTTAAAATCTGAATAGGTGATTGTTTGCTATGGACTGCAAAAAACCTTCAGGTAATATTAGATCAATTCTGAAATGTGTGGGAATTGCATTCACTAACAATTTACAGCTTTATATTATATTTATTTAATATATACTTTATATATGGGCATTTAAGAAGTCAGGACTGATAATTTTTGCATAAAGAATGAGCAAAAGGAAATTTTCAATGGAGAGCAAGGCATTTAGGGTCATGGTATGGCAAGGCAATAAATTACCTTGTACTTCCTTGAAGCAAAACGCATCAAGGCCGTTATCAAAGCTGATAAATTGTGCACATCTGTGATTAAACGCCAATTATTGGATGATTTATTCTTGACAGCATAAACGGTGTTCCCGCATGTGGCAATGAAAGATTTCTGACAGACATTGTGCGCAAGCAGTGGGGCTTCAACGGCTTCATGATCAGTGACTGGGGCGCCGTTCCTAACATCTTCTCATTTCATCACTACACAAAGACCATGCTAGAGGCTGCTGCACTGGCTCTCAATACCGGCACCACGATTGAGTTGCCTGACAGAGTCAATGCAACTTTCCTCATTCTGAAAGATGCAGTTCAACAAGGACTCGTTTCCATGGATACGTTACGCTTCAGTGCAGGTCGAGCGTTTTACGTCAGGATGAAACTCGGCTTGTTCGATCCCCCAGAAATCAATCCTTATTCAAACATTCCGTATTCTGTCGTTCAAAGCGAGCCGCATCGCAAGCTGGCACTGATTGCAGCTTTGAAGACTTTTGTGCTGTTAAAGAACGATAAGAACCTTCTGCCGCTAGTCAAGGGTAGCGTCAAAACTCTAGCGGTAAGTTTATTAGTGTAACCTTTCTGTTCATTTATGGTGATGCATTTTTACAGCCATGATTATAATCCCGGCTTATAAGATATATATTGTTAATTAATTTAGTAATTGAGTAGTATTTGCATCGCATAAGTGGACGTTGGATTCTTTTCCTCTATTCTGTAGTTATTCTTTCTTGTTTTCTTCCATAATGTTTATTATTGTATCATGTTGTGCCGTTTATGTGTAATATTGAATTTTTGGATGCCATTTTTTCGGGTTTAATGATTTATCCATTTTTGTGTTTTCTATGAATTCATGCTAAATTTATCTTTCCCTCCTACAGCGTAATAATTAATGATGTACACTATATTAAGATGCAACTCTGAGCGATTTATTTGATAAATTCTCACTTTCGGTGTGCTTGTTATCAAGTTAAAGCAAAGGGAGACAATCGAGTGTTAATGAAGAAGTAACTGCCGAGTGTTGATTGCTTATTGCTGTACTTAGTGTAGTGCTAATCGTGTGCGTTCTGTATCCTACAGATTGTTGGTCCGATGGCTGATAACATGCCACAACTGATGGGTGGCTATAGTCCTGCAATAGATCCTAGATATTCAACTACGCCATACCAAGGCCTCAACACTTCTGCGAATAAGGTAGTGCTTGAAGCTGGGTGTAAGGATGGCAACCCGTGCAAGACGTATAACAAAACTCTTATTCAGCAAGCAGTGCAGGGTGCTGATCAAGTAATCGTCTGTCTGGGACTCGGTACGCTCATTCAGTTTATTTTATGTTGTTGAAATATTCGTTGAGTTTCAGAGTAATGCTGTCTCCTTGGGGATTATTTCCGTTCATGGTTTATGCTGTTGCCGTAATATTTGTTCGGTGTTCTTTGTGGTTGCTGAACGAATAGCTTTTGAGTTTCTCTATTGCTATCTGTGTAACGTTGATTTTCATTTATTCTTGTGCACGTGGGTAGATCAACTTTTTTCTAGTTCAGGTGTATTGCTTGACGTGTTTTTTTTACACTGGATAGGTGTATAGTTAGATACTCTTGTACAGGTGTGTAGTTTAATGTCCTTCTTCTATAGGTGTGTTGTTTTATGTCCTTCTTGTACAGGTGTGTAGTTTGATGTTCTTCTTGTACAGGTGTGTAGTTTAATGTTCTTCTTGTACAGGTGTGGACTTTGAAGATGAGGGCAACGATAGGATTGACTTGAAGTTGCCTGGGCAGCAAGATCAGCTGTTACTGGATGCTATTCTTTATGGTAAATATGGGATTATATATCATAATAAATTGTTATGAACTTTGGTTTTGAGGAACGACATCGTCTGTGATATCATACCGTGTTTTATCCAAATGTTTTGAGAAGTTAAGAATTAAGATTTTCTGAGCAAAATTGTTTTTCCTAAAACTATTGAATGAATCTATACAGATATTTAAATCGGATGGGGTAGACTGTTAATAATACCTAATTAATTCGAGAAATAAAATGCAAATGTATATGTGAATAAAATGATTTGTGACATTTTTAGTTCTGTCGATATAATATAATTATATAATATGATATTAATTACATAGCATTCCTTATTTTTCATGATACTATTAACACATTTCAACTATTTAGAATGTCTGATTTATATACTGAAGATGCCAAAGCCTACAGAATAATTTGCGTGAAACTCTTACAAAAATCCTGTTTAAACAGCCCTTCAAGTTGTGTTTTGAGCTGTTGATTTGCTTTTTAAACAATTTTTCAACTGTCTGCACAATTGCCAATGGTTGCAAAAGCTAGAAAATGGTAACTGTAAAAATCTTGAATTAAATTCTTCTACAACTTTTGTAAATTTCATAAAATTTCAGCAACCTTTAGCGTCTTAGTAAGTTGTGATATTTTTTTGTACTAACTAGTGCTAAATTTGTACAAACTCAATTTTTTAACAATCATAATTGTAAATTTAATAACTCGTTCTTGCTTTATATTATTTGCTGATTCTTTTACAAATGTTTTATATACACAGCTAAAGGTCCAGTTATACTTTTGGTATTTACCGCTGGACCCGTAATACTTACTAATGCCAAGACAAACCCTCTCGTCGGAGCTATCATCCAGTGTTGGTACCCAGCACAGTCAACGGGTGAGGCGTTGAGTCGGGTTCTCTTTACTCATCCAGGCAGTGGACTCAAGGGTCGTGGAGCAAGAGGAGATGCTACGAGTCCAGGCGCTCGGCTACCATACACATGGCCTCTTAATATAGACCAGGTAATGGTGTTTGTATGGTGTATTTCTTTCGTGTCATTTCAAGGTTATTAGTTTCAGTAGTATTTATTTAATATGTTATCTCTCTCTATTGCTACTTGCAAGAAGATGCATAATAATGGTCATGAGATTTATTTTGTAGCTGTTTGGGGTAATTTTTATGTGTCGTATTTTGAACTTTTGTGAAACTGATGATTTTAATTATGACTATAAGGACATTTTCCAACACGACTTTTTTGATCGGTACGAAAGATTAATTAATATAGCATCAGGATGAATGTTACCAATATACGGAATTTTTAATAATACTGTAGATTAATTGGACGCGCAAAAATGCTACTTTAAATTATTTGGGGGGGATTTACTGACACTGAATTAAGGTAGAAACATTACCTTACGGCAGCAAAGAAAAGCGATTTTTTGGCATGATTTTTTTTATTTTTTCACATAAAATGTAAATTAGTTAACTGTGTGAACCTGCCTTTGAGGTTACTTCTTGAAGTAGTACAGAGTTTCTGCTGTATGATTGATATTGTTGATAATAATAATATACATTGCTTCTGTCCGGTGTCGGCCTGAAAGTAATGGAAATCAGTGTCGATTTCACAGTAGTAAAACAGGTGACCAGTTATTGCAATCTGGAAGCCATAACTGTAAGCATTTTCCTGGTATCTCCAGGTTCCACCGATGGTTAACTATTCCATGGAAGGTAGAACGTATCGATATTTCAATGGACCCGGAGATCCTCTCTATCCGTTCGGCTACGGTCTCTCGTACAGTCAGTTCCACTACACGGATCTCTTTATTCAACCAACGACCGTCAAGCAAGGAGATACTGTTACCGTCTTTGTGAACGTTCATAATCTTGGACCTTACGATGCTGATGAGGTAGGCATGGAGCTGTTTGTTTGTAATTTGGTTAATCTTATGATTTAAACACATTTTTTCTAAAATATTTGTCGGTGAAATGACTTGGGAAATTTTTTTGAAGTTTACTCTTGCCTTTGAAATAAATGACTTTTTCACTCAATGGAATATTATTCTAAGAATCATATTGTTCAGTGTTGAACTGAATATATACTCGCAGCGCTAATAATCGCACTGACAATCGTTTGCGTTGCTTACAAACTTCACCGGTTTTTTTCAGATTCTTGGAAGGCTTTTATGAATTAGAATAACTAGCTATTAAGCAATTATTTTAATTACTAATTATTGTTTTGTTTATTTGGTGTACTATTATTTTGAACTACATGGCTCTAGGATTTGTTCTATATGTTGACTGTTGCAATAGTCTTACTGTGAGCCTCCATATCTATGATTCCGATAGTGCACTGTGGCGTTTTCATTACCGTCTTGTGGCGGAAAAGTTATGGTGATATCTTAAGTCATTCTGAAAATATCTAATGAAACATTACAAGTATTTTGACACTTTTTCTTTGAAACTACTTGTCAAGTTTCAAGTGAATTAAGAAGTGTTTTCTATCTTTCGCTGTTAATCGTACAGATCACACAGGTGTACGTTTCGTGGCGCAATTCACCGGTAAAAATGCCAAAGTTACAGCTGGTTGCCATAGCGAATACAATGATCGAGTACATGGATGAACCTTATGCACTGACTCTCAAGTTTGAAGCAGAGCAGCTGAAGGTGTGGGATGATGTTTATGGATTCGTTTTCTACAAAGGTTAGTCAGCGACAAATTTGGTTTATATTAATGTCCAATGTTGTTTAAGTTCATGTTGATGGGTTTGTATGAGTGATCAGTGTTAAATTTGTGCTGATAATTTCATTATTGTATAAGTTAGGCTGATGTCGGCAGGTTAAACTACCGTGTCTCATTAAGATGAAGTGGTTACATTAAGAAGTAGGCCTACTTAGTGCTTAAAACTAGAACTATTAAGTTTATTAAAAATTGATTTGCTTGAATAACATAATGCTTTATTAATAGTAATACAATGCAGTAATACTAACTTACAGCATGATTATTAATTTAATAGGCTCATTTGGGTCAGACTTGACAATACATACCCACCAATGCTTTTCCTTGTGCTCCCCATGTGGTTCCCCCGTGTGCTCCCCCGTGTGCTCCCCCGTGTGCTCCCCCGTGTGCTCCCCCCGCATACTCCGCGTACTCGTGCTCGACTAGGCAAGCAGCGCTACTGTTGGTAAATGGCATCCGATTGTCAACCTTTGTTTCAGTAAAATTCACATATATCTTTATCACATGCCCTTCAGACTTCGAAACACTATGAGCGTGCATGTATATAATTCTCTCATAATTGTGTTTGCAGAAGTTTTGGTAACGTTTAACCCACTTTTATTAGACTTGGTGCTAATCGTGGACAATTCCAGTCGCTATTAACGATTATAATAATGATTTTCATTAATACTCCTCCTTGCTGATGGAAAAGTTTAGCTCCTTAACATGAAAGGCTAACTATGGTAAACTTTAGCGTTATGAGCGAAAAAGCTACAATTAAGCGACATCTTGGTTACAAATCATTTATTAAAGATCATCTTAGAACATTAAGCTACAAACCATTTTGAGTTTTTGACATCATTTGAAGGCTTTGTTTAAACTAAAAAGCCGATGCCCTTCTACCGTGTTAATTTTGTTGCCACAATTGTAGTTTTTGCGGCCCTTAAATTGGGTAAATTCTTCTCAATTTCCCATGCATTTCAAATGTATTGCAACATATAGGAATGGCAACAGCAGATATATGGAATGTATTCTGAGCTGTGCTGGTATGATTTAATTATCAGTTGGTGTAGTAAAGTTTGTGTAGTAAATGTCAAGTGTACTGTAAAGCTGTTGTAATGTTGTTGTTCAGGTGACATTGATGTGTATGTGGGCGGACAGCAGCCGAATCAGGCGACAACCATCAGCTCTAATATACTACAAGGCGTTGTGCACACAACCGTTTCAATCTAATCCACCTTGCTGCTTCTATAGATCAGAAATCTGTGGTATAAGGAATGTGTGTTATAATGTATGACACAGTATGTAGAGAAGAGTTGTGATATTCTATATAACACTGAAAGTAGAAAAGAGTTCTTATATCTAACATCTGTCAACGTTTTGTGACATAGTGACATATTTTTGTAGTATGATAACGACGGAATTCACTTTGTATGCAATATGTATTTACCGTACACATTTTTGTATGTTTTGTTTCACATCTTTTGCGCTGCTAATTGTTGGGAATATAGTACTACGGCTTTTGTTTGATTTTTAGCATGAAAATGTCTATCGGGATTATCACATAATGACATTTTGTATTTTGATGTAATCGTCTCGATATCTATGCTGATGGATATTTTTAAAGTAGTGGTTGTTACTGGTTTTTCATTGCTAATGCTTTTTTATTATTTTAATAATTCATTTGTTATAGAATATTACAGCCATAATGAGCCCACAGGGACATCAATTATTAAGTCTATGCCCGTGCTGAGCACAGACGTCTTGCGAAAGCGAAAGCGAGAGTATAAATGGTGATGATGAATTGATTTGTTGTGGTTATGTGAAGTGAATATCTGGTTAATGGATGATTTAAAGTGAGCCAGTTTTGTCACATATCTGGTTAAAGGCTTCATGAAGATTAATATTTTGGGAAATGTATATTTGAGCAGATCTAGATCAAAAAGATGTGTCTGAAATTTGACAATAACCTATGTATGTATGTATTGTACTACTGTATGTATTGTACTATGTATTTTGGAGCAAGACATTTTTGGCATTTATAATTATAGCTGATATAGATTCGTGAACTTTAGATATGGATTTTGCAAACATTTATAATTAACCTTTGAGTTGTTGTTCCGTGCCACTCTAGTTATTGATGTGCAATATAACTCGGCTCAGCGCCAGCAAACTCTTTTTGTGGTTGACTGGAAGTTAATGGATTTTATCTATATGATTTATAAACTGGTTGCAGTGGTCAGTGGAAGTGTGTGATGCATAAAATTTTCCTTCAAAAGTTTGGCATTCTGTGAAACTATGGAGCTGTGTGCTTAACAGGCGTGTTCCTGTTAAGAACTAGAATGCTATGGATGAGTACACAAGTATTTAAGTACTCAAATACTTAATAAGTATTTAAGTTGATCTGCTTTTTGCTGTCTTGATTATTTACTGGTGTATACGTATTAAGTTGTAGCTGTTGAAGTGGTTATGTGGTTATTTATATTTTGCACCTAGTATAGGACTTTTGACACGATATAGAACTTGTTATGCATTATTTTTATGCGACCTATTAATATATTATAAAATATGATATCAGCTAACTGACAGTAGTTCGTTTATCAGTGTAGTAATGCCGTTTTTCGTGCGAAGAATATATGACTATGCAGATTAATTTAAATATTTTTATTGATTTAAGATTTTATACCAGTGATGTCGTTAGTGTTAATTTTTGGACGATGCCAGTCCGGACACTGATGGTGATACTTAGATTTAATATTGTGTTTTTGTTGGTTTAATATCAAATGGCCGCAAATCTCGATGATCTCATTATACCATCGTCATCCCGTTCACACAGGATGACGATGGCAATTGGGTAGGAGTCGGAAATCTTCCGGGTGTCCATCCTTACAATTTTGGCTTCATGAAAAAATGTAAGCGGCGTTAGGACGGAAAATTTTGGTCGGATCAACCTCGTTCCTTTGCAAAATAGATATTAATTGAGGACGATGTTGTTTTATATCAATTGTGAACTTGTGTACATGACATTTATTCAAGTTTGAAATAAATTGAAAGTTGAGATAAATGACAAATTATTCATTTTACTCATTTTTAAAGTTCTCAGAATTGATTTGAGACAATTTACAATATAATCATGTCTTTGGATTCATAGCTTATCCTCCCCACCAAATAAATTGTCAACATTGGATTAATTTCAACATGTGACCACCCATTGTCGTCAACTTATCATGCCCCGATTGCTCATGCACTTTTGACGGATATTATTTGCTATTAATGCGTATATGCTTTCTAGGCATACAGTACATCAATGGAATCTAACAAGATATACTTACTTATTAACTTCTTTTTATAACGTAATGACTGCTGGCGTGCCTGTACCGTGGAGATGTTTTGTATTTGAAGATTGATGGTGATCATCGTGACATCAAGCTGCAGTTTTTCAGTTTGAGATGAGACATACAAAAATAAATTTTGGTCGATTCAAGCACTTAATGGAGTCAAAATGGACCTGAAAAACGCTATTATTTACGTGTAGCATGATATTATACTTATCAATAAATAACTAATATTATTACGCGTCTATGACGGTCCTTAGTCGGCGTGCACAGGTCGTCATCATCATCTTCTTTATCGTCCAGACTGGAATTGTTCATAAATAGCACAAAGGCTGAAGTGAGTGGGTTGGTCGTTATCAAAATGTTGCCCTCCAAGATTTGCAGATAATTGTCTGCAATAATTGTCCGTTCAGGGTGCTTAAAATGTGCAGAGCATATGCATATAATATTTTGGATTTTATTAGCAAAGTTTTACAGCCGGATGCCCTTCCTGACGCCAACAGTCTCGCTCTTCGCCTGGTCGAGCACATGGGAGAACATGGTCGGTCTATTGCGAAGCCTTCACCGGTACAACTGGGCACACACGTATTCAATAATTAAAGCAAGTCCTGATCAGTTTTCAATTTTTCAGAGATTACTTGAATTTTTTTTTGAAATTCCACATTGTAGCTGTCCAACGTATTGATTGTCTATTTAACCAATGTTGCTGCTCATTTTAAGGATTATTATCACATTTTCTAACAATTTTTGCTTCGACCAGGGAAGCAATAAATGTTCGCTATTAATTTGCTAACTAAATAACTATTAACATACATTTGCAGCTTGCCCAAGCTTAAAGTTAATGTAGTGCAGCTAGCTATTTTTCCCCCGCAATAATTTTCAACAATGCATGGCACTAAATGGTCCTCTATTAAAAACTTTAGAAACAAAATTGCATTAATTGAAAAGTTTGATTGTATTCACTGAAAAGGATTTTCAAATGCAAAAAATACTTGGGGCAGAATATCTCCACAGTACAGAATAATAGAAGAAATTTATCAGAATTTAGTACATACACAAAAAACAAAAATCGTCTAATCGGGCGCAGTCCAAATTTGGCGTGCGCCCTTGGCAAGCCCTGTAGGTCAGGAAATCCGTCGTTGTCCTTACTGAAATATTAATGTTACAGAATCATCAGAAGTGTGTGAAAGTGTAACCGACAGTTTTGTGAGTCCTGGAGATGTGTTGGAGACGTGAAAGTACACTGTTGCTAGTGTTGCTTACGTCATCCTTTCCGTGCCACGTGCTGAACACTTTGATGTGGTGTGTACAGTGTACAGTATTACATCGATGCAAAGAGTGAGAGA
>JAQFYQ010002780.1:0-11320 GCA_034694885.1 Buchholzia appendiculata
CATGCAGTATAGGATCATGCAGTATAGGATCATGCAGTATAGGATCATGCAGTATAGGATCATGCAGTATAGGATCACGCAGTATAGGATCACGCAGTATAGGATCATGCAGTATAGGATCATGCAGTATAGGATCACGCAGTATAGGATCATGCAGTATAGGATCACGCAGTATAGGATCACGCAGTATAGGATCATGCAGTATAGGATCACGCAGTATAGGATCATGCAGTATAGGATCATGCAGATTTGATTTGTGTTTGAATAGTTGAATCATGGCGAGCCCATTGGGAACTTTGTAACAAGCCAGGCCTTTCTTATTTCATCTAGTAAAAGTCACAGCAGTGTTACGCCATTGTTCCATCGATAATCTGTTTTAAGTAGTAAAGTCGATGATACATAGAGAGAGAGTTTTAGGTCATAGGTGTGACTGTATGTGTGCAGGTAAAGAAAGAGCTTGAACTGAAGGCTCTGAAGCGCACTCACACACTGACGTGGCTAGGCCTCGGTATGATGTCAGTCCAGTTTGGGTTCCTCGCTCGACTGACCTGGTGGGAGTACTCGTGGGATATCATGGAACCCGTGACGTACTTCGTCGGCTACGGCACACTGATAGCGATGTTTGCCTACTACGTATTAACTAAGCAGGTTAAAGTCAACTTGTTCTTATACATCAATAGGCTAAATATCATGTACTGTATGTATATTGTTCAGTGTTACTTTTTCAACATGGCTTTGAACAATCGTTTTGATGTTATACTCAGGATAACGTGAAGTGGTGGACAGGAAATAAGATAAGAAATATAGATCCATGTGAAAGAAAAGAGCATCTCGTGGACCCAGTGTTTTATCTGTGTCGTCTCGATTTGTTGGAACAACTTTGAATGTCGCTTGTCTGAAAGTTTCTTTGTCTACTTGAGACTAGATCGTAAGATGTGCATTGTGATCTTTCCATATGCACTTTCCACATACACTGCTTTCCACATACGCTGCTTTCCACATACACTGCTTTCCACATACACTGCTTTCCACATACGCTGCTTTCCACATACACTGCTTTCCACATACACTGCTTTCCACATACACTGCTTTCCACATACACTGCTTTCCACATACACTGCTTTCCAAATACACTGCTTTCCACATACACTGCTTTCCACATACGCTGCTTTCCACATACGCTGCTTTCCACATACGCTGCTTTCCACATACACTGCTTAGTTAGCGCTTTCTAGTTTGTGTACCACATTTTACCTCAAAGACAGAATTTCCTCCTCCTCTAGCCTCGGCAAATGACTATGAAACATGTTGAACTTATTTATTTGAACTGCTGCAACGCTAAAGCAAATTTTCCTTTGTGAAAAATTCTAATGTAGCTTGGTGTTACTATGTTGACCACGATGAGAAGTAAGCAGTGGTGTTGTGTGCATCGTCAGTGTGCAATGCATCTATGTTGATGCACTATTTGAGAGTTTTGTAAAACCTGTTGATGATGATGATAGTGCTCTGTCCGAAGACAGGTCTTAGCGATGATTATTTGTCCTGCGTATTACTACGCATGACTTAACCACCGATCCACTAGGCCAGATGAGCATGGGTGGGTTGTTATGATTCTGTAATATAAAATCTCTAATGACCTAGAATGGTGAAACTGTTTTTCTATTCATAAAATGGAATAATAGAAATTTGAAGAAATGTCTAAATTGGATATTCGTGAAAGTAGTGTTTTTCTCTAGAATATGTCGTGTAGGTTATATTTGTTGTTGCGCGTTGCAGGAGTATAATTTCCCTCAGATGCGCGACAGAGAGTTCCTGTTGTCGATGCACCGCGAGGCACAGAAGAAACGTCTCGACGTTGAACGCTACAATAAGTTGCGTGACGCGATCGCGCAGACAGAGTACGACATTGCGCGCTTGCGTGATCCGCTTCAGCTCAACTTGCCAATGAGCCACGTGGAGAAGAAACCCGCCGAGGATTCCGATCCCTTCCAGTAGATCTCTATGGAGTTGGATCACAGTACCTCTCAACCTCCTCAGGAAGGTGGGGAGCGGGGTTGGGTTGACTCCCCAAGTATAAGAGATGCATGTAAGACTGAGTGAGATATAACTGAGCAACTTGTTGAACCTAGGAATAGTATCTGGCAAAGCAGCTTATTTATGTGTGTATTTCTGTGCATCGATGCAGCCTGTGCAGCTGGCTTGTCTTATGTGCATGAGTGCAGCTAAACGTTGGGTAAACTGGGGAAATAATTGTCTGATTCTTTCCTTAATGATTCAGTGCTTTTCTGAACTTTCCGCTTATATTTTTACAACTTTTACAAGTTGAAAAGAATAGTAGTTAAGTAATTTAGATTTGAAGAAGTATGGATGAGATATTGTAAGTATTGCGTTCCTATCTGCAGCTTGCCTGAACCCTATTACCTCGCTTTTAGGGTGGAACCTTCCGGTCATTTGTATCTTTTGACATTTCATAGTTTTTAAGGACTGCTGTCCCGAGGTTTTGCACTTTGGTTTGCCATTTACATAATTGTACAGCTAGTCAATGCACACGGAGTATAAAGATAGATTTCTGATCTTTGCTGAATAAACAAGTCTTCAGATGAATTTAATGAATTTTCTACTTGAGCTCGTCTCAGAGGAGTAAATCTACTGCTCAAGGTGTTTTTTCATTGCCCCCTTTCTTGTGGCGTGCCTCAACCCACGCATACCTAGCTTTCCTTTTTCGTTGTTTGAATATTTCGATATGTGTTGGAAAGCAAGTGGTATCACTGGTGGGTCCAGAGGTTGCCTCTGTGGGACCAGTGGTAGGAAAGCAGGTGGTATCACTGGTGGGTCCAGAGGTTGCCTCTGTGGGACCAGTGGTAGGAAAGCAAGTGGTATCACTTGTGGGTCCAGAGGTTGCCTCTGTGGGACCAGTGGTAGGAAAGCAAGTATCACTGGTGGGTCCAGAGGTTACCTCTGTGGGACCAGTGGGTCCTCGTCTAATATGCAAATTAATTTAGCTGGCAGTGAATTATTTATTTTAGTTTCTGCAGATTCAGTTTTGATCTTTTTACTCCTCCAGTGATTTAGGCAAAAGGGACCTGTAATACATTGAGTCGTATAGACTATGAATTGATTCACTTGATTAAAGAATCGGATGAGAGTTTTGTGATTAGAAACAAAACCGTGGTGCAGCTGCTACTTTCTGATGCTGTAGACTGCAAGTCTGCGCGTCCTAAGCTATTCTTGCGGAATTGAGTCTAGTAAATCGTGAATGAATATATATATATAGTTGTGTGCATTAGAGTTGTGTGTGTAGAGTCTTGTTGCCAGTCTTGTTGCCAATCTAGACAGTGTGCTGTTTGCGTGAACGGTCTGTAGTTGCCATGGTTACGTTTGTTAGATATGTGGTCCACTGTGGGTGGGGCTTATGCATAGGCTTGACATTTCACCGATTATATGTGTGTGACTATTTCGTCATGTTTTTCTGTCTTTTTATTCTTCACTTCTCTCTTTCTCTTCTTTTTATATCACAGCCTAAACATGAATTATATTATTTAAGGCGTAATATAGTTTTGTTAAAGGGTCGATGCAGAAAATAGATATGCAAGATTTATTCGAACTGAATTGTGTGCAATTTGTAACAAGTCGTCATTGATATCTGTCCAATCGTTGGTTTTCCAATTGATATATTTAAAATTACAGAGTTGATTCAAACGAAATTTAGTTATTAATAAGCAATCAATAGCAATTTGTATTTAAAAATTAATCATCGAGGTTATTAATATACATTGTACGTTTCGTGCTGATAGAGCTATGTGAAACCTTGCATGCTATTTTTTCCTCTAGCAGAATCTTATCCAGTTTATCTTTTGACCATAACACTTTGTGATCGTATAGCTGGCGATGCTGTTCAGCAACAAGTCTCTCAGATGTTGCATGGCTTCACATAGTATAGACTTGTGAATGTGTGATGCTGCTGCTGTGGAAAAGTGTTTGTGTAATTGTCTGTGTAGCTGTATATGTCTCTGTATCCGTGTATGCCTGTGTATCTGTGTGTGTGTGTGTATGTTTGTGTTTGTATACTGTGATAGCATTGCAGTGATATACCGTTTTACTAGAAGAATTTTGTGAAAGTTTCGAGTGTAGATTTGAAGAATGTATTAGGCATTTTGTACAGGCCCTTTGTGCAGGCAGTGCCCTTTGTACAGCACTAGCCTGCATACAGGCGCTAACCTGCCTACAGGCGTTAACCTGCGTGCAGGCATTAGCCTGTGTACAGGCGCTAACCTGCCTACAGGCGTTAATCTGCGTGCAAGCATTAGCCTGTATACAGGCACTAACCCGCTAACAGGCGTTAATCTGCATGTAGGCATTAGCCTGTATACAGGCACTAACCTGCTAACAGGCGTTAATCTGCGTGCAAGCATTAGCCTGTGTACAGGCGCTAACCTGCCTACAGGCGTTAATCTGCGTGCAGGCATTAGCCTGTGTACAGGCACTAAACCTGCCTACAGGCGTTAATCTGCGTGCAAGCATTAGCCTGTGTACAGGCGCTAAACCTGCGTACAGGCGTTAATCTGCGTGCAAGCATTAGCCTGTATACAGGCACTAAACCTGGTTACAGGCGTTAATCTGCGTGCAAGCATTAGCCTGTATACAGGCACTGACCTGCCTACAGGCGTTAATATGCGTGCAGGCACTAGCCTGTGTACAGGCACTAAACCTGTGTGCAGGCGTTACTCTGCGTGCATGCACTAGCCTGTATACAGGCACTAAACGTGTGTACAAACGGTGTACGAGTGGTATATTGATGTATGAACTGGTGTCGCAGGCACAGTCGTGATTCTAGGTTTATTTAGGTTAAGTTTAATGCCGTTTACATTACAAAGTTACGAGAGAAGATAATTTAGGCTATTTTCAATAGATATATTGAATGATGCTATATATTCTAGTAGAGATGTTTAGTGGTATATTCTTGCACATGAAGGACTTGGGTGAATAGATATGTAGCATTCACCTTTGTTTCTGTACTCGCAGTGATTTGTAGGATGTAGTAGTCTTACAACTAACACTACATTGACTGAACATTCTCTGTCTTTGTTCCGTCTCTTTTGTTTCTTTCTGTCTGTCTGTCTGTCTGTCGTCTGTCTCTGTCTGTCTGTCTCTCTGTCTGTCTATCTCTCTCTCTTTCTCACTCTCTCTCTCTTTCTCTCTCTCTCTCTCTCTCTCTCTCTCTCTCTCTCTCTCTCTCTCTCTCTCTGTCTGTCTCTCTCTCTCCTCATTTCTTTCTAATTGGTCGAAGGTAGAACAGATTTAGCTGGTGACTAGCTGTCTAGCTACTTGCAGTATGATTAGAATGTCATAGGCCAATGTCAGTTTTGCTGAATGGATGATTGTGTATGAATTACTGAATTGTAACGGTTCGTAGTGTATAGTAGCTTTTCGATTAATTTGTACATCTTAGGATTTAATGCACAAGTAGATTGCACATTTTGCCTTCTTTTATTGTTATCGTTTTGTTGACATGGATATTAATAGTGTAGTTTGTACATACTGTATTTGTATATGTTTATGTTTGTCTGTGTGTATGTGTGGAAGCATGTGTGTGTACATGTGCATGTGAGAGGCAATGAAGGAAGCACTTTAAAAGTTTTTGCTTTCTTTCTTATTAATAAGCTTTCGTTGGCTAGATTGTGCAAATTAGTTGCGTTATATTAGAAATTGTAGCTCAGAATTGAAACATTAAATGATATTGTAAGCTTCTTTGTTATGTAAATGATTCATTGTACGAAATTAAAGTCAATTTTTGTTTCAGTAGACAAGAAGATTAAACTGATTAAACTAGTTGTTAGTTACGCCTGGCGTAATGATCTCTGACTGTCGTTTCATTTCTTATCTTCTGGTTATTCAGATTAATGAGGTTAGCAGGTTAACCAGGTCATTAAAGTTAGAACTGATTGCGGTTAATATGAGAATCACGCAAGGATGGTTAAACATTGTGTAATTTGTTAATGTTTATATAGGACGATGGTCTACTCCATTAAAAAGACTATTATAGTTAAATCTTTTAGCTTCAAGTATGTTTGCATAATCTAACCGTATTATTTAACATTTTGTATTTTTAAAGTTTTTGTTATATATTCAAATTACACATGACATTTCACTTGCGTTTCTTTGTTTATTGCAATTTTAATGACTTGTTTTTTTCTCGCTCACTCTTTAAATATTTTTCTCAGTGTGTTTTCACTCTTTAGTCTATTTGTATGGGTCCGTCAGTTAATTAGCCGGGAGGGGAGTTTGGTGAACTGCGATACAATGTGATAGAAGAAATCTGATCAAATAGTTGTTGTTACGAAAATTGTTCTTAAGTCAATTTGAGCCAAGAAAGTCGTCAAAAAGTGCAAAAAACGGTTGCTATTTTGTTTGAACAATCCAAAGCCACGTTTATCTTTCCGGAAAGTAGAAAATTCTCTCATAAATGCTTCTTGTAACATGTAACATGTGTGTTGATGAGACGAGTTTGAACCCAAACTTGCAAGTCGTGAGATTAGCTTCCGAGCTCAGGTTCTCTTAAGATTAGTTTAGCTTTTAGATCCCGACAAATTTTCTGGGGTCAGATGCATAACATGTGAGGGTCGACGGAGGTGACGTCAGGTCAAGGGTCAAAACTGTCAGAAAATTGTCAAGTAAGAATTGCTCTTTGAGTCTAATAATACCATATTACCGTGTTTGTTGCCAGCGTTGGGTCGTCTGTAACTATAGTCTGTTGTCTGTGGTAGCTAGAGTACAGGGCAGCTAGTGTCTAGGGTAGCTACAGTCTAATGTAACTACAGTCTAGGGTAGCTACAGTCTAGGGTAGCTACAGTCTAGGGTAGCTACAGTCTAGGGTAGCTACAGTCTAGGGCAGCTACAGTCTAGGGCAGCTAGTGTCTATGGTAGCTACAGTCTAGGGTAGCTTCAAACCAGCCAGTGATTCTAGTACTCTGCAGTCTACATTTGCTTTCTTATTCTAGCTCTTTCTATTTTCAATATCTTTGTTTCTGAGTCTTGCGTTTTCACTTTCTTGCTTTTCTTGAATCCATTAAACGAGCACTAATAAAGCGTGATTGCGCTTTTGCCTTACATTAAGTGATCATTGATTAAGATAATCAAAAAATATTTATTTAACAATTGTTATATTATAATTATAAGTAATAATGATATGATATTATTAATCTAATATGATTAGATTTATTATGTTATTTGTAAGATACTTAATTTTTGCAGTTAATATTAACTGTGCTTAATGAATATATTTGTGCAAGTTGATAATTGTAACATTGAGATTGTTTGACATCAGTGTAATTATAGAGTCATTACAATGACAATGATGACTAGTTATATGTGTCAATCGTAAAGCCTTATTGAGCAAGTGTAGAGTAAAAGAGCTCTCTGAAGAAAGAAATCTATCTGTACATGAACTAAATAGACCGTTTCAGGATAAGTGATCTTCACACTTTTAACGTCTCTGGTTAAACTAGTTCTGTCTGTAAAAAGGACTCTAGGATACTATGAAATAGCTAGATGAATTTTGCATTGACGTCTCAGATTCCCTTCAAAAGACAAATATTCATAAAGTAACTCGAATAATATCAAGCAATTGTATTGTAGACACCCAATTTAAGATCGGTGTTACAATATACTCGATTGAGGAAGCTTTCAGGCTTACTGGACCGGTCAATAATTATAATCATTATTGTAATATTTACAAATAAAGCTTAAGGTTAAGAAAGGAAAATAAAACACAAATAAAACGTACGGTTATCAAATCTGATGTTTATGCTTTCTATTGTGTGCAATGCAAACAAGTGAAAAATGATTATTCAAGTCCAAAAAATTTATAAATTAAAATTTGAAGTAATAAAAATTGAACAAATTTTGAAGTAATAAAAATTGAATAAATATGTACAAGACCAACCATAATGAAGACGTGTTGAGTTCAACGTCGAAATATAAATACAACAAAAATTACTTCTATTAAAAGCTAGGCGGTCTCTAAACGTCAAGGGATCTAACTTGTTATAGTCCAAATGTGAAACGAATAGGTTAACGACGCCAACAAAAGTACCACGGTAGTGCTTTGTACATGACATTTGTGTAGTCGGCTAACATACACAACTAACAAAATGAAGAGTAATTCAACTGACAAACCATGCCAACTATTAATTCTTTGTAATATCAATTAAATGTTTGTTTTAGATTTAAAACCAAGCTTTGATAATAATATGTGTAGTATGTAGGCTTGCTTGGATGAAGGAATTGACTTGGGAACTGACGCTCTGTAATGTATGCTTTCCATAATACAACGTTAATCAGGTAGCCATTATAACAGTACTGTTGCTAAATTAACTGCAGTCACCAGATGAACATTAGATTAGCTTAGTTTCTCGTTTAATAACAAATGACACAATTCTGTTGGACACGAGATTCCATCACAGTCAAAGTTTGACGAGTCGTCAGATAGTGCTGGGTTGGACTGAAAGTCTACAGCCGCCCAGAGATACAGCAGCAGCTGACTAGATAGGAATAGTGTGATACTTTAATCCCTGACTTCGCTGAGCTTTGACCCTAACTAGAATAAACAACGAATAAACAACAGAAACTTTCTCTACATGCCTCAAACTACATGCTCTACGTCACGTGCACTCTGGCACTGGCTCTTAGTCATGATCAATGTTTAAATTTGCTCAGTCATTTCTGTACGGCGCATCACATTTGTGTCGTGATGGGTTAACTCGTAACATGTCAAGCCTATACTGTAGATGCTGTAATGTAATTGCAATCGAAAATCTTTAGCAAATATAGTGCAGTTTAGTAGAAAACGTAGATCTGTGCTAACTGTTATTGGATAACAGATGGTTGTACATCAATCGCTCGAGATTTTGAGATGCTCTCGGATGCTCTTGAAAGAGCCAAGACAAATGAATACGCAAAAGTTTAAATAGGCCTCAAATTTATGACAATAAAACAATGGAGATTTTTTCGTTGTTCGCAGTATTGCAAGTTGCAAGAGTAGAACCACTTCTATTTCACACGGATTAGGAGTTGAGTAAGATATAAATATAAAGCTAAGCTGTCTTCTTCTAATTGCGAAACTAAATTTAAAAATAAATTTTGTTGAGATACCTACTATAACTACTTTAAGATTCCACACGCTTATAACTACCACATTCAGAATATTCATTTCGATGAGAATACGTGCATTAATATCCTGTCAAAGGCAATTCTCTGTTTGCAGCACTTGCGTTGGAGGATGTAGACAAAGCCCTGATAGAAACCAAATTTAACCAATGGAGAGTGATTATGTGACACAGTGAAAAAAGATTCTCCTCATTTATGTGTGTGACTCGGACCCCATTTATTTGTACAATAGAGCATATGACTGATCCCATGATTTCTTCTATTTGTTCTAATGTTGTCAGGTAGAGAATAAGGAGCAAAAACATTATAGGCTCTGACGTCACAATGACGTCAAAGGAAGACTCTCTACTATCCAACGGATCTCTGTTTTCTATCCTTGCCGGGAATGCCTCGGACAGAGTTCCTTTGTGGGACGAAGAATACTGGATGAATATATCGTATGATGAGGATGCGGACTGGAGTCAGGAGGAGTTCAGTGGTTGGGGAATACACCAACACGTCACGCAGGTGCTCAGGCGGCTGGAAACCATCATCGGTTTAGCTTTTATACCGACGCTTATTGTTACCGGATTCATCGCAAATCTGGCTCTCTTAATGGCAAGTAGTTTCTTATGCCTGTTCTTTCTCCCTCTTATCTCTAGCAATGGCGGGTCCAGAGCTCGAGACAGGTGAAGGCACAGAGAAATTGATTCGTGGGGGGGAGGGAGAAGGAGTGAAATCCATTGGTCTCATAAATATGTGGAGTGCGATAGACTGCGATAGAGGGTCTTGGTGAATTTGTACTAAATTATCTATGATCGGCTGACGAAGTAAAGGGCCACAATGCATTTTTTAAAAGGGAGGCCCTACCAAAGGGCATTTGCCTTATGATCTCATCTAAACCGCACAGCTGACTCTAAATGTCCTTAAAATATCATCACGTTCCAGGGTATCTCTGAATGTCCTTGTTTTTATCTCCAGATGTCCTTATTGCTATCTACAGAGTAGTACAGATGTCCTTATTGCTATCTCTATACGTCCTTGTTGTTCTCTGTCTAGATGCCCTTGTTGTTCTATGTCTATATTGTCCTTATTGCTATGTCTAGTTATCCTTGCTGTTCTTGTGTCCAGTTGTCCTTGTTGCTATCCCTAGATGTCCTTGCTGTTGTATCTCTAGTTGTCCTTATTGCTATGTCTAGTTGTCCTTATTGCTATGCCTAGTTGACCTTGTTGTTCTCTGTCTAGATGTCTGTGAGAAAGAACGTTGTAAAGCACCACAACTTATTCCTCTACCTCTAGATGTCCTTGTTGCTATGTCCAGTTGTCCTTGTTGTTCTTGTCCTTGTTGCTATCCCTAGATGTCCTTGTTGCTATGTCTAGTTGTCCTTGTTGTTCTCTGTCTAGATGTCCGTGTTCCTCTACCTCTAGATGTCCTTGTTGCTACGTGTAGTTGTCCTTGTTGTTCTCTGTCTAGATGTCCATGCTGTTCTCTGTCTAGATGTCTGTAAGAAAGAACGTTGTGAGGCACCACTACATGTCCCTCTACCTGACAGCCTTTGCTCTGATGTGTCTCCTCTCTCTCTGCAAGCATGCCTGGGTCCTGCACATGGTCTTCAACAGGTGGCACTACTCTATTGGGGACGAGGTCTGTGAGACACTCGTGTTCATTCTCAAGTCTGTCGATGACTCATTGTACCCTCTCGTCTGCGTCATCTTGCTAGATCGTTGCCTAGCAACGCTGCTCCACCCATCGTCCCCTCTGGTCGCTAGGGGCGCTGCAGCGTCTCGTCTCTCAGCGATGGCGAAGAGTTTCTGCTGTGAAGCGGCGGCCAGGCTGACGACCGTCCTCATATTCGTGACGATATCCTTTCACAACATGTGGATCTGGTGGTCCTACCACGCCATGGAGTACGACGGATGTGAACCGACCTTCAACACAGAGAAGATGACGCAGATCCTTCTTGTCTTTCTGGCAGTGGCTGTCATCGTCATCGTGCTGGGAAATGTCTATCTCTTCTATGTGCGCATTAGAGCAAAGCGTGCTCAATCTGTGGATGTGAACGGTGGAGTGACGTCATTGGATCCAGGCACACAGGCTACAGGTAGGTAGGAGGAATGTTCATGTGTGTGTGTGTGTGTGTGTGTGTGTGTGTATGTGGGGGGGTAGATCTCCTCG
>JAQFYQ010002781.1:0-11319 GCA_034694885.1 Buchholzia appendiculata
AGCCTGTGTGGTATGTAGCATGTGAGGCATGTTAGTAGCCTGTGTGGTATGTAGCATGTGAGGCATGTTAGTAGCCTGTGTGGTATGTAGCATGTGAGGCATGTTAGTAGCCTGTGTGGTATGTAGCATGTGAGGCATGTTAGTAGCCTTTGTGGTATGTAGAATGTGAGGCATGTTAGTAGCCTGTGAGCAGTGTAGCCAGTGAGGCATGTAGTCTGTAAGGCATGTAACTTGCAAGGCATGTAACCTGCGAGGCGTATAGCCTATAGATTATATAGCCTATGAGGTACATGAGTAATGATTTTATGTTACCTGTGTTTGAAATTTGTGGTACCTTATTGTTTACATTTGTTATAAACCTAATTCGTAAGGTAATGTATTTTCGTGTGACTCTTTAAATTGTTAATCTGCTCATACGTTGTTTGCTTTCCGAGTTAACTTCCGGCAGATTTTCATTCACAGTAATGCTAAATAATGTCGACTTTTTATTAGCATTTAATGTCTAAGAAGGAATCATGCAACGACGAGCAAGCTGTGATCTTAAGGTTTAACTTACATTCTTACTGTATGTTGTTCTCCAGTGAAGTACTGTCATCATTGTTGGTGACAGATTGGTTACCCCAGGGAGGATGTACTGCGTTGTTCACGTGCAGGTGAGTTACCCCAGGGAGGATGTACTGCGTTGTTCATGTGTAGGTGAGTTACCCCAGGGAGGATGTACTGCGTTGTTCATGTGTAGGTGAGTTACCCCAGGGATAATGTACTGCGTTGTTCATGTGTAGGTGAGTTACTCGAAGGAGGAGGATTCATTGTTCTACCGAATGATGTGTTTATTGTTTCTGTTGCACAGGTGGGTCGTGTATCGGTGCGTTCATGTGCGCCAATCACAACTGTATCGACAGAGACCTGAAGTGTGACGGAACGGACAATTGCTTCGACAACTCCGATGAAAGGGATTGCTTCTCAATGATTAATACTAATGTTTCTGGTATGTTGTTCATAAGCTGTGTGAACAGCGAGTAAAGTAGAACTAGTCGACCGTTATGATTGGAAATGTTTTGCCAAGATCGGTGATTCTCGAGACGTGGCTCGCTATGTCAAGAGGAGATCTGGATTGTGGCCGGCCAGAGTTTAATTGCTATGGTCAGAGTGGCGTGCCGACAGCCTGTTTGCCCCGGGTTTGCCCCAATAATTTGTTCAGGTTTGCAACTGAACACAATCGGCTGCAGCGGGGAGTTAATCTCTCAACTTTTGTACTGTAAGGTGAGAAATCACAGACTGACGGATCCAGTCACTCCACAGTACAAAAGGTGAAGTTTTTCAGAACTTAAATATCTCTGATGCCCAGCAGGCAGGGTTATGTTGATCGAATAATATGGAGCATACACGGCGTTACACGCGTCATAATTATAGCCATTTGGATTAATGAAGCAAACAATTTTGTTTAGTTTTGAATTGCATGTAGAGGATTTTGGCCGGACTAATGTAACTACTGTCACGGCTGAGTACCAGGATCCAAGATCCTGAACAAGGCAACTTTGTCTGCAATGATACACAAGGAAGGATGTCATGTACACATTTCTTCGATGCACATTATTGCTCGCATTTGAAGCCTTTCATTCGTCTTGTTTAGTATTCACAGTGAATTATGACACTATATTAATCATTCAGAGATGATAATGATTTATTATTACTATGTTAGTTATTCAGAGATGGTGATGATTTATTATGACTGTATTAATCATTCAGATAAGAGGATGATTCATTATTACCATGTTAATCTTTCAGAGATGAAGATGATTCATCATTATTATGTTAATCATTCAGAGATGGTGATGATTCATTATGACTGTATTAATCATTCAGATAAGAGGATGATTCATTATGATTATGTTAATCATCAGTGTCATTTTTTTAGTCCAGACTGATTTTGTCTTCAATTATCACTAGGGCTGATTATAATGAGTTGGACTTGCCGAAATGTTTTCCTCTGTAAATATGAATGAATGGTTTGCAAGCGTGCTTACAGTGATCAAACTCTACAGAGCATATCACATTAAGGATTTTTGTTATCATCAGAGTAGTGATAACGAATGATGACAAATTTTTGAATCGTGCAGAGCGGTGATGAATGCTAGATGAGAATTTTACTCATTCAGAGTGATGACGATGAAGAATGATGACAATGTTAATAATTCTGTTCTACAGGAGGTATTCACCATGCCAGAAGGATAGGAACTGGTATCATTGTCGGTCTCTTCTTGTCCGTTATTGCCATCATCCTCTTCTGCTGTCTCTTTGTCATCTTCTGTTGTCGTCGTCGTCGGGCAGCTCAAGGTCATGTGATCAGTCTCCCGCCCACTCATACCATCGTCACCCAGCAGCCAATCATTGGATCCGCTCAAGCCCCGCCTCCTGGCTATTATGCTGGTAAACTTATTAAACATGTAATAGGCCTACTGTGTTTTACATTACCCAAATGCAGTGATGTAGTCCTGGGCGTTGATGCCTTGCCTCAAGGCTGCCTTGAGGCACTTTACTGCATTGCCTTACCTTGACCAAATTTTCAAATGCCTTGCCTTGTCCTTGGGAAAAATTGCCATGGCCTTGAGAAAAATGCCTTGACTACATCACTGCCTCAATGTCGATATTTTAAAGTGAGATAACGTCATCATCATCATTTAAGGTGTTTCTTGACAAGGGTTGGACTAATCAAACAATTCTTCTTTTCTAAGAAAAACTGTCATGTGCAATTGTGCATACTACGCACTCAATCCCGATCTCGACATTCTGATCCAATAGAAGATTTGTTAAATTCGCAATTTTCTGATGGCACTTTTATTTTCTTTCTATAAAAATTGTGTCGAGTAGTTATGCATTGCTTTGAGATGTGGGACTTCATGGTTTGTGTGTAGGATAACGAGACGTTGAGCATCTGTCCGCTGCTGAATGTTACTTGTGTTAATTTGCTTGCAGGATATCCGACGGGTCCGCCTGCGTTTGGTCCCCCTATGCCTGAAGCTCAACCCCTGTATCCGTATCCTCCGGGTTCCTACCCCACTCCGTACGGTCCCTCGGCGCCTCAGCCAGACCCGTACCACCCCCCGCCGTACCCTACTGGTCAGTACCAGTAAAGGAAGCCAGCAACATTCATTCGTGAGGTATGTGTAGATGATGCCCAATCTTGTAATAAACTCCCTCGTGTTTAATTGTTATTATCTTTTAGACCAAGCCTGATGTAGTTGGATGACAAGCTTCAGGCAAAACTTGTGACATATTAAGTGATTGACATATTTGGGACAGTGGAAGACAGAAAGGATGGAAATTTATAATAGTTAACTTCTTTCAGAAGTCGACATATGTTTATGATGATGATATTATATTTTAACTTCGTGTCCAAAGAGTTCGGGCAGTACATTATAATACTCCACGTGCTCAACAGAGCTAACTGCGAGATTGTTATTTTCCTGAAGAGTTTCAGACCGTTGAATTTTGTTTCGTAAATTCAAAAATTTCAATTTTGTTGTTTCAAAACGTTCAATATCATCATTTGTCGTGCAGACTTGAGTTGTCCACAAGTAACACTAGGGCTAATTAAAGTGATGTCATAACTAATCCGGCTCATAATGAGTCATCATGGACATTTCGTGTAGCCCTTGCTGACAAGGAATAACTGACGTAAAATGATAGAAAATTGAGTCACAATAAATCCAAATCGAATGGAATCACTGACTGTAACAGTTGAATCGTCGATGGTTCAGATCAAATTGTAAGGTCATTTTAAATCACATTTTGATGTGATTTTGCCCATATCTGGTAGGACTCGTGAGATTTCTTAATTTGCATGATTAATAATTTTCTTGGTTTTTATTCTAAATTTTTCTCCGAATGGGTCTAAGAAATTTCTTCAATTCTAGTCTGTTGCGTAACAGTGTATAGTTGAGCAGATTATATGCCTGTGTTGCGTTTAGTAACCTCCTTTGGTATTATTCCTTTATTGAATCTGTTTAATTGTTTACTCGAGAGCAAGTTATGACATTTCACACTGTATTGTGTGTGATGCTCTGTTCCAGCGCATTGAAGTCTCATCCTCGTACTTTGATGTGTGCCAAGTCTTGCTAGAGACAGCATTTTCTTCCTACAACACTCTTTCTTTTCCGAGTCAACGTACAGAGGATAACTCGCAGTTCTTGAACTCTAGTCATGTTTACAGCTATTGTGTTTCTTCTTCTAGTCTTCTTCTAGTCTTGTATAATCACTGCTTTTCTTGTTGTTGTTGTTAAGTATTTTTTGTTGTGATTGTTTTGGTTTGCTAAGCGTGGGAATGTTGCGTTATTTGGCAATTTTTAACTGAACGTTTAGTATACAAATGTTCGTCAGTGTCGCACCTATAGTGCATTATTAATTATAGTTGGCATTAAAGCCTACATTAGACAGTAATAAGGAGTGATCATTTTGGCATTAAAGCCTACATTAGACAGTAATAAGGAGTGATCATTTTTAAATGACGTAGATAAGACCCAGGCACCCTGTATGAAGAATCTGTACGATTGACTGCGATTATACGATTGTACGATTGAGTCAAGGCATTTTTCTCAAGGCAAGGCCAAGGCATTGATTTTCAAGGCCAAGGGAAGGCATTTGGAAAATTGGTCAAGGCAAGGCAGTAAAGTGCGCAAGGCAGCATTCAAGGCAGGAAATTATACAGTCAAGGCAGTATTTTGCACGGTCAAGGCATTTTTGTCAAGGCATTTTTTCCAAGGCAAGGCAATGCATTTGGGAAAATGGGCCAGGGCAAGGCAGTAAAGTGCCTCAAGGCAGCCTTGAGGCAAGGCATCAAGACCAAGGACTACATCACTGACATTAGATAGAAACATGCTTTGCATTGTGGTCAACTCTCGCTCCATGTCTACTTGTAATGGTTTCTATTTTTAACAGTCTGTGGCTAACTGTGCTTACTTGCCAAGGTGACACTTGTGGGGTACAAATATGAGGTACAAATGTAGGGTACAAATAAATTATATCATTTGAAAGAAGGAGGGCAAAAAACAGCACAAGAAAAATTTCTGAATCAGTAAAGCATGTTGTAAAAGTAAAAAAGAATATTGTTAGTGTTCATGTATCACCCGTCCCGCAGAAATACCGACCCTTAAATTATGTGGAGAATATGGAATGCTGTGTAGGAAGGGGCATTTATACAATGTCTTGCCGGCCACATGTGCAGTACAAATTATAGACTTTGTAATAACTTATAAGTATCAATTTAGTTTGCGGCAATTTCATCAAGATTAGTTAAGGTTAGTCTCAATTGCTGAATTTTTTGGATTATAAGCTACTTTCCCTCCCGAACCCACAGCAATGTTGGAATGATTGGAGCACAGTGTATGCAAATATTTATTGCTGTGTGGGTCTGATTATTTATGCCAAATGTACCTGTACATAAGTTTCTAATAATGATTGATTTAGTTATGTGCTGTAACTGTATATCATTTTATTTTGTCATTGTGCATTTTAAGAACTCTGTGTGTAATTCTTTTGTTGGTACTGGTTAATTGATTGTATATTGTTTTAAAGTGAAGAAATGTTTTGTGTAAACACTTGGTGTTAATACTCGCACTTGAATTGGTTGTGTATACTTTAATTCTGCTAAAAGAACTATTAGTATACAGTATGATTCATCAGTATGGTATTTTGTCGCAGGGTTAAACCCCGGCACCTCATTTCTGAATCCCAACTCCTCCGATAAAATTTCAGACCTCGGCACCTCAATTTCTTTACATCCCGGTAAACCCTGGCACCTCCAAAACAATTTTAAACAGGTCGTTAAATTTGGGGAGTCCTGGAAACAAATTTTGTCAGAAAAAATCTTGAAAAATTATCGCTAAAGTTGGCAGGATTTTAAAAGAAAATCGACCCCGGCACCTCGAATGGAACAAATACCATGCAGCATGCTGTTGTTCACGCTATTTCATTGTTGCCCTGAAGTCCTTCCATTAAGTGTTTGACAGTAAAAAATTTCACTGTCTCTATCCCGACCTCATCCCTTTCACACCTGTACCTGGAACATGTTTCGCACGTGCAAATCAAATTTCATCCTATACATAGCGGTTTTAGTTAAATTTTCTACTTTTGACTTGAGAGAAAAAGTTAATTTTTTCAAATTCCTGTTCAGGCATTCAAAGGGATTTTTTCTGAAAATTCGAACCTGAAATGTAACGTTGGTTTTCTTAATTGCCTACTTCTCTAGATGTTAATTTGGAAAGTCAACAAATTCATCGTCGTAATCAGTGTTACGCTACATACATACGCACGCCCCGGTCGCACTGTACTTAATGGACGATCCTCTAATTCTTCAGTGACATTGTCATCAATCTTGTTCGTTTACATCAAATCTCAAATGTTTAAACTAATTGCGTTTGCTTATTTATTTTTTGCTGCTATTGTAATAATCAAGTTGTACTAAATGAATCTCAATTTACAGTATCAGAAATAAAGTTTGAATGCATGTGTTATTGTTGTGTGAATTTATATTGTATGATTATTGAAAGAGACCTAGCATGCTAGTGCTAAGATTCTAACATGCTAGTTGCTTTGCATGCCACTCTGAAGCATCATGTCAGACACTGTGCTGTCTGTAAATGGTACTCTGTTGCGTCGTGCCATACATTCCTTTCTGAACCTTTATCTTCTTTATCCTTATCTATTGGAGTGAACTACTGTTGTTGCTGTTTCTTCAATTGAAGAATTATAATCAAAAGTAAGAGTACAGCAAGTAAACCGTGTTTCAATAGCCAAATCATCATTACCATTTAAAGCTAACTTTTCCCAAACAACAGTTGCACAGTCCAAATATAGCATGCTAGCAATACTGTCCACAAGATCGGACAATTTAACATCACAATTATTTACAGTTAAATTTGCAGCATATATCTGCTCATCATGTTTGTTCTGCTTTTTCTCATTTAACATCATTATTATTTAATAAACGCATTTACAGTTGCATCGAATTCGATTATTTTCATGTGACTGTTAACCTTTGCCCAGTTACGACACAAACTTGCTCATGTTCCTCGAGCTACTCAAGGACAATGCCAGCGGTGAGGTTGAGTGCTCAGAAAAGGCCTTCAACTGTATCAATATTTCTGTTATAATGGCAATGCAAGGCGCCTTCTTCATTGGGAGATAAAATGTGAATTTTGTTAGTCGCATTCGGGTAAAGTTGCTGGCATCTTGTAGATACAAGGATGCCTGATCGCTGGTCTCTCTCCGCAGCCCTCAGTCTAACGCATTACAAGGTTTGCCTAACCAGGCCAGTGTGCTAGGGAAACGTGTCGGCTAATGTCCTAGATTATTAGAACTAGTGCAACCTTCAACTGCTTGGTAAAAGAGGAAGTAGAACGTACAAAACTTTGTCTGATGTTATTACCAATAACACAGCCTTGGCCTGTGAACTGAACCCATGATCTTTAGCATGCGAGGCGAGTGCTCAACTGACCAGGCCATCGACCTTCGCAATACAGATATGATGTGAAATTGTGACAGCATCTAACCAGTCTTGCATTTTCCGGAAAGAAGTGGTGCGGCTTTAACCTTTAGTATAACATGTTTCACGTATGAAGTGTTGGTATTGCTATTGTGTGCATGGTTATTAACCCATACACACAAATCACTGAGTGGCAGCTCAAATGCAGCACTGCTACTCACAGTGGCGATTCTAGGAATTTTAAGCTGGAGGAAGGAGCCAGGGCTGAAATTTTTCCGGCCAGTGGCTGTTTTAGGAATTTTTAACTTTGGGACTAAGGGGCTAAACATTTTTTTGAGTGTGGTAACCAGCACAATAACAGCATTATTTAGCAGCAGACTGAAACCTGGGGCTTGAAGATGTATGAACAAGGTGGGCTTGGGGCTTCGAGTCTTTGAAATGGGGGGGGGGGACTGGGTGTCAGACTATGGGCTAAGTCCCTCTAGTCCAAGTGTAGAACTGCCACTGGCTACTGACTAAGATAGCACAATGGAATATCAATGTATGTCACGGCAACTCCAGCTACAATAGCAACTAGAAAATGACGATAGAAATATGAATTGCATTATTTTGGAAGTCTCAATTATAATCACTTTCTTGCAAAATTGTCAATATTCATAGCAAATCTGTTCATACGCAATAGTTGTGATCACACCTGACAGATTCAACAAAAAGGACCATTAAATGTTGTTTAAAAATCTGGCATATCGACACAAAATCAACAAAAAGCTTTATTAATGTGTGGGTGGGTAAGGAAGCTTCCAGGTTCTCAACCCAAAATTACGTGTCAACTGTCAAGTGTTATTGTCTGTGACCATACCATTACAAACTTTGTGATCATGCTATTGATCAGCATGTAGACAAACCAATTAAAATGCTCAATATATATATCGCACATTATTACACAAATGAGTTAAGAATAAGTATATTTAAACTATAACAACTTGTAAACTCTACAGCACCTTCTACTACCTACTACGCAAGTCTTCCATGTAAACGAAAGTAAACAACGATCATCGTGTAACAAAAACTAAACATTTACTTCTACTAAACCGTTTAGTTTAGTTAGCTTAACAAACATGAAATGCAACGTTATCAGCAATCAGGTACAGTTACTTTAAGACTATGTGGACGAGGAAAACAGTTCTTTAACTTTCTCAACACCTTTCTTCGTGTATTTGCACGAAGTCTCGGGAGCAGCAGCGACAGCACTGAAAGTCTTTCTCACACCTGCATAAACACACAGGTAGACAATGGTTATACTGACATCACACCTGCATAAACACACAGGTAGCCAATTGTTTTAATGACGGCATCATAATGATAGATAATAGTTGTAACCATACCACACCTGCATACACACGCAGGTAGATAATTCTCTGTCAATAATTCCTTTCCAGTTACAAGATGGAACACTTTGGTACCATCCAACCCATTTTGTAGTGAACAACGTCAATCTGGGCGATAAATGATCAAAATGATGATGATAAATAAAATATTCCTTCAAGTCAAAAATAAATACAATATGAACAATGGACTGATAACAATAAGAACATATGTCACATCAAAGAAATAAAATGTATTGACTACAATGTTAATCACAGACTGCCCATTGTCTCAACACTAGCTACCATTACTAGCAAAATTTGGAAATTAGAAACAACTTCCTTAATTAAAGGTGAACAACTGACCTGAGTTCCAACTGTTTACAGCAGCTGCATTCACACATCTTTTCGTAGGCACCTAAACACAAGCAACCAATCAGTGCACTGATTTTTTTATGTTCATCTGCTACAAATACTACATTGCTCCTAACAATAGCCTCTCACCATCCTGTCCATTATTTTTACACAGTGCGCCTGCACCTGTCCACATAGAGTTGCACAATATAATAGAGTTGCATCTATATTAGTCTTCTACATTCAAATATTTTATTGGGATTTGATATTATTATTCTGTCCTTAAAATACAGTTGAAAACAATCTGAAAACAATTCTGTATGTACATCAAACCCCATTTTACTACAACGTACCATTTTCACTTGTTAGTATAAATTTTAAAGTAAGCAATTTGTTTTCTATATGTTTTAATACCACTCTAACTCATACAATTGATGGATTAAAGTATCAAGGCTTGAGCTATGAAGACGAGCGAGAAACTCTGAGATGAGTTTGAAAAAAATTGTATTAATAGTTCTATGTTGGTGATGAGAAGGACTATTAGTCGAAATGCTTCAGATTTTAAAGATAATGACAATATCAGAATAGAAGAATTCTTAAAATTATCGACCTTTTGTGTCCTTCACTTCAATTGGAAAAGAAACGAATAGAACTAAATGTAAACGTATTAGAAGAAACAGCTTTGATAATAGGGTGGTTAATTCCTGGAAAAAGTTGCCCGAGACGGCTAATTTAAATGTAAATGTAAATGTCTTGAAAAGGAGAACTACGAGAAAAAATTGAGGAAAACTAGTAAAACTCGACAAGTGAGCTGTACTTTTTCTAAGACAGCTAAGAGTGACACAAAGATCGGCCAGTGGTAACAAGTACGGTAACAAGTAAAGGAAAAAAATTCTAGTACGGTAGTCATAAACGTCTTAACATTTTCTAGTTCTTATTAGCCTATAATTATAGGCCTAGGCTTCTTATTATTTATGACATTTTGTCTATTTCTCGTCATGTTAGTTACGACCTCAGCAATGATCTTGCTGTTTCTCTTTACATACCATTTTCATTATCATTATCTGCGATATACATTAGCCTGACCTTGTTGAAATATTCTTTGGCATCTGGAAAGACTTTGGCACGTATGTCACTGAGGGCATCCGTTCCACGAGCACTTGTACTCCAGACACCTTGGTTCAAGGTCACATAGACGGCACCTGCAGCTATCGTTACCTTGGCTGCAAACCTAGCAACAGATACAGGAATAATCTGTAGGCCTACATGACAGTATTGAATAATCCTGTTAACTTTCCTTAAATCAAATCATATTGCTCAACATCAAATTTCAATGTTCAATACTAAACTATATTGCCAAACATTGAACCATAACCCACGATCGTCAAGGCGTCACCACGTTTTCTCATCACCAGATTTTGATTGTCCTCGAAAGTTTACATCATTCAATAAAACTGCAAAAAAGCAAGTTACTTCATTGTATTCATGTAAATTGTCAAGGACGACCTAAATTAGTCCACAAGAAAAATGTGGTAAAAGAAAATGTGGTGATAACTTAACTATTCTATTGTCCAACATTGAATCCCAATGCTCAGTACTAAAATACATTGCCAAACATTGAACTAGCCTATAACGCATCACAAGAATCATCATTTTCAATATCAAATCTTCAAACGTATGGATATGTTCACGATTAAAAAAATAAGAATTTAACTTTCAGAAATAGACAATTAGTTTCCCATGCAGTGTACTAAAGTAAAGGAGAACCGCATTTTCAATATTAGTCAATTAAAGTTAATGATTATACATAAATCTTAATAGGTGCCTATAGTAACCGAAATAACCTAAAATAATTAGAAATGACAAGAAATAATTCGAAATAACTAGACATAATCAGAAATAGATCGATATAATCAGAAATAATCCGAAAAATCAAAAATAACCAAAATTGATCCGAAATAATCTGAGCGATATAAAAACCGAAATAATCCGAAATAACTCGAAATAATTATTTCGGATTATTTCGGGTCAGCATAATCTTTCTTGTAGTTACTTGTAGTTACTTGTAGTTGCTGTTAGGAGGAAGAGAGGACTCGTTCCGGCCCTAACAGCGATGAC
>JAQFYQ010002782.1:0-11317 GCA_034694885.1 Buchholzia appendiculata
ATATATATATATATATATATATATATATATATATATATATATATACGATACCTGATGGTACACCGGTGTCCGGGGTTCAGTGGATTTATAATTAATGCAGAACAATTATATGTTTAGAATTTTAAAGGACATACCATATGATTTTAAATAATAAATTCAAATAAGAATACGGGGGTGTCGAACTGTGAGCAAATTCATCGACAGCAACGAGTAACATGTTTGCAGATTAATACATAGCCTGTTTTAAATATAGGTTACTAATTGAATACTAATGAAGTGTTAAATAATGAAAGTTTGAATGTATACAACTATAACGTTCATTTCTGTACAATTGGAATTCAGTCTCTATCGGATAAGTTCCAAATGTTGTACGATTCACATATCCTCTCGTTTTGCCTGTTCGATTGTATTTTCTTTTTATCTGTAGATTTGGTCAATGGCACATTCACATGAATATCCGTTTCTTAATTTGAGTCAATATAGAGGTCTTGGCTCTAAAAAGACGAAGAAGTACAGCATAGCGTTTTTCTTCTTCTTTTCTAACAGGTTCTGAAGTATGTTATGATGCACTGGCGTGTCAAGTTGGCATGAATTTCTCCACCTACGATCAAGATAATGACCGTGCAGTGGACGGTAGCTGTGCTGTATACTTCCATGGCGCTTGGTGGTACCACTCATGCCTTCAAAGCAATCTGAACGGAGAGTATAACAACACGGACCTTCTTGGTAGAGGTATCTACTGGGATCTCCTACCCTCTGAAGGCCAGCCCTTTGATTCGGCAAGATTCACTGAGATGAAAATACGTCCAGCCACATAGACAGCAACTGCAGCGAACTCCTTATAAAGCTATTATCTATGATATAGACGTATCGTTTCGACGGGACGCTTCAAATGCTCGCACAAAATGTGTTATGATAATCTTAGATATGCTCTTGAGCTTTGTGCTTTTACATAGCATTTTGGCAAACCATTAATTTGAAAAGTTTCCAGTAGTAAATTAATTGTTGTAGATGAGAATACGAATAGCCCAACAGGCCTCAACAAGCCTCCTTGCAATCATGAGTACAACGTTATACCCGGACCAGGAATCAAACCTGAATCCCCTGCATGATGGGCAAGTGTGCGAAGCATTGCTTCATAAGCACCACCAGATTAATTCGTTCTTGGAAGTCATACTGCATCATGATGGGAACCTATTCATATCAACACCACCCCATCCCTGAAAGGCACCGCACGACCCGTGTGAGTCGTACTTGTGGACTCATTAGTTCTAAGCGTCTCAAAACTCACCTACATTACTCCGCCCCCAAACAAGATTCTCTCCGGAATTTTATGTCGTTGCCACGTAGAGTCTTGAATTGAAGGGTCGAAAACAAAAGGCCGTGCAATCATAAGGCTGAAAATTCAAAGCCTCAGATTCAGAAGGCCGAATATTCCAAAAGCCTTTAATATAAAATAGTACAAACACATTTCTAAAATGTAGCGGCTGAAATTATAATATGGTGGAATCTGAAAAATTTAAATTTGTCGTCTCTTTGATTGTTCGGACTATTATTTTAGGCAGGTTGATTTAGGCCTTTCGAACTTTCGTCTGTTCGTTCAAACCTTCATGTTCTATCTTATGATGTGATCCAATATCTGTGATGTGATGAATCTCTGGGAATATCATTTTGCTTTCGGCTCATGTTTTCAATACTGGCGACTGAATACCTGTAAGAATATGAATTTATATTTATACAAAATGTGCTTTCAACGTGTACATTATCTCATCACAGTTAGCAACGGATTTTTCAGTCAAATGTGGTTCTTTCCAATTGGTTGACTGCAGTATCTAATGTGAAACAGTACAATAGAAGCGCACCGAGAGTTTCTAGAAAATCGCTGGTGCGTCGCACCGGTGACAAGGCGTGTCAACAGTCCTGACTCGCGTCGCGTTCTGTTGTGTCTATTGAACCGCGCGCCTCAAGATCTGACACGGAGTCGGCTCGCCTGTCAAATTGACTTGTGATCTCGGAAAAGTGTCAAAATATATACAAAAATGCGGTTTTCAGTTTAAACAGACATTATTTCATCTGCTGAAGCAAGTGTGGACAAATCATTGTAGTACTAAAAGTTGTGCTGTCAATAGCTACCAACCTTTCATACATATATTCATGATATACCAGATATACCATGATATACCATGGTTGATAGACCAGACCATCGGTCGTCCCCTATTTCGTTCATCTAAAAAGACTAATATATTTATGTGTATATATATATATATATATATATATATCATCCTCGTCTTCGCTCAGCTGACTTCCGCATTTCGAAGAATCAAAACAAACGAACTCTTCAAACGATTAGAAATCTCCGTTGTTGATCAATCAGTAAGATCAATCAAGCCATAAGTATAATAAACAGCTGTTAAGCTACGAAATTCTACCGCGTCATTTGGACTGCAGTGCATTTAACTTCGCTGCCACTTTCAATCAAAGCTGTAATTGGATAGCGATAATTGCACTACTTCTGATGAACTTGGTTGGACTATCGCTACTCAGTCTGCGCCTAAATATAAGCTGCTTAGAAAGTATCGCTTATTACGATACTCTAGACGCCAATAAGTAGGTCATAACAGTAGGCCGTTTTCTGCAAGGCGAATTGGCTCATTACCAACAGCCTGCAAACAGAGCTGCAATGACGTTACGTACTATTTGTACGCGTTTTGTATCTGACGCATCGTGGAGTGATTCGGTAATCCAACTCTCATGACGTCATTATTCTATGATGATGCGTCATGTTCCGAGAAACAGCAAACTATATTCGATTGCTTTCTTATTTTAACCACGCTACAACTTTTATATAGCTCAATGAGCATTGGATCTAGACTTGCGAACAAACATCAGTTGAATGGCAGATCTCTGTTGAATATATTTTGTGTAAATTCCAAAGCTTTCCAGTGTATTGTAAGTAACATTCGACCTGTTAAGAACAACTACTGATTATATAATCGTTTTCGACGCACTACTGGGACGATGAGTGTATAACTATAATTGACTCTGGTCTATGACGTTATCCAACATTTACATTTAAGCAAAAGTCGCGCACTACAATGTCCGAGCGTAATACGTTACACTGAATATTAATTGATGATTGTTCAGGTCCGTCTAATGTCTGTGGATTGGAGGTGCATCTTTTCTGTGTGTCGTTGTCTTTGACGGGTAAATTACATCATTTCATTTGTTAGTTTGCATCGATCTGCATACCTGCAATGTGAGAAAATCACGTAATTATATGGTTATAGTGTGTGGTAAAATGCACATTATTACGAGCTGTTGGAAGTGCTATTTCGATGTGTGATGATGCTCCATCCACTCGTGGTATTTAAGTGCGGATTTATACTGATTCAGACAGAGCAGACACTTGGGTGTACCAAAACGAAAGTGAAGACTTTGTGTCGGCTTGAATGCCTTACCTTTCTCAAGCGTATTAGATGTTATAACCTTATGATCACCGATCATAAATTGAATATAATTCATTGATGCACAGCGATGATTCTTTTACTGATCTATTCTATAATGATCAAAATTTATCTAACCGCATAGGCATTACTTTATGTTGTAAAACACTTCACTGAATCATTCAGGCATTCATATTATTTACAATATCATGTGCACAATATTTTCCCACAATTATATTTATATATTTGTTTAATTTGTACGATTGTGTAGAGGCTGAACGAAATGCTTCATCGTGCCATTGTCCCAAGGAATGTAATGTGGAATCATTCGATACCGCACTCTCTTGGTCTCAACTCTCAAATGCCGGTGCTGGATCCTTAATCCGGAATTACGAACGAACACATTCCCAGTTGTTATACGCTACCGAGGTGGCTAATCGCTTAGAAGAAGGAGCTTATTTTAAGATGATTTCGTTGTTTGAGTCCGTTAAGAATTCGCATCAATTGATCAGGGACCGTATATTTTTCCACTTCACAAATTACAAAACATCGATTGCCACTGCAATGCTAACCAGTTTGGACAATCTTGCTAATATGGCTGCCGGCGACATTCATATCAGTTTTAAAAAAAATATCTGGTATCTATGAAAGTTGTCGTGCTCAACTTGATATGCTAATCGATAGTATTGGTCCTGATATCAACAGCTGCATGCAACTGTTGTCGAGCTTGAATAGCATTTTAGAGAACTCAGAGTTTCAGTCGTCAAATTCCGGCCAGCATTTTCTAATGTTAAGTGAACGAATCGTTTTACTACGAAGTGAACTCGCTGCGGTTGTTCCCGTACTGTATCGCTTAGCGAGTTCTCAATTTTGTTTTGGATATATATCAATGAATTATTGTTCTGGAATGTTAACCGCTGATTACTTGGACATAGTTTTCACTAAGCTCCTTAATGCGATTTCATGTCTGGCTCAAACCGATATGGAACCATTGCAGAGTGACTTAAATCTCTGTTCAAATGAAACAGAACAGAAGAGTGGTGTGAATTGTTCAGGTTTTAATCAATTTTGTGGAAAATTGAAAACTTTTTACGAATCGGCAGATGTTCGAGAACAGACTCGGAGTTCAATCACATCAGCCTACAGCGTCCTGGGCAACGTCTCTTTTTGCTTAACTTCTTATCATAAGTTGATGATGCAATTTAATATTTGGATAGATTCTCTTAGCCTAAGTAAAATTAATGAATTTTTAACGGACGATAAAATATTATCTTTAGCCATTAAACTCACAGATGACGCTATAGTGTTGGAAACTCTGCTACTTCTTTATCAAACAGGCAACTTGACTAAGTTACAGGTAGCGGAACGTTTTCAAGTCATCAGTATTTCGATATTGATGAACGTAGAAAGAACATTTATTGCTGTCGACGAAACAGTGATTGCTAATCTGCGAAGCCATGTATTACTTCAAATGCGATCAATTTCGAGCGCTTATGAAACTCTACTGGACTACATCAGCAAGGTGCACGCTATTTCTCCTCATGACGATGGCGTGGTTGATTGGGTGAAAGGTTTCAATATTTGGCGGCAGCCACTTCCCCGCTGGCAGAATGAAAAGGTAAATTGATTTCTAAGTCGATTTCTGTTTTTATTGTTTCCCTATTTCATCAACAAATTTCACCGTCTGGTAGACATATTTTGTAACTTAGATAAGCACAAAATAGTTTACATCCCATATATTAGACCATAGATGTAAAAATCGCTTTTTACGTTTTTTTTATTTTTCTCACGTTTTTGACGTTTTTTAACGTTTTTTATTTTTGCCCATTTTTTTATTATAAAAAACTTTGTGGCTGCAAAATAAAACTTTGTGGCCTCAAAACTCTGTGTCCGCAAAAACTTTGTGGCCGCATGTTTATTTACATTTCTTGTGCAAGTGTTTATTTACATTTTTGGTAGTCAAGGCGTACACAATTTTTCCTACTGTACATGAGTTTTTTGTTTGACTGTCCACTGTACAGTGAAACTGTGGCAACGCAATGCGTTTTTTATTCAACGTTTTTTAAAGTTTTTTATTTTTCTGACGTTTTTTTACGTTTTTTAACGTTTTTTATTATTTCCCGAACGTTTTTTACATCTATGTATTAGTCTGTAGGCTGTAATGCACATTAACTTTACTACGCATTATACAGGCACATTACTAGTGTCAGCGTCATAATTTAACCATCCTATTCAATTCTATCCAGGCTCGGATGTCTATTTAGTGGAAAAAATGGTACAGTTGACCAATCTAAGTATGGTATCCTCCATGTAAGGAGAATGAACGTAACCCCAACGATGTTGCTGTTAACGTATGTATAAGTGCAATAGTACTGCGCAAGCCAATACACAGCTTTAGTATAGAACATGCAGACCTCCGTCAGCAACGGTCATGAGTCGTCGATGTGTTTCGTGGTCTCTATGTCTCTAAACCAAAGAAGTTACTGGGAGTCTGGCCCTATTTTGTTTTACATGTTCGGCAGTGTCACAATCATGTACGTAATGTATCCATTGGTCACCTTAGCCGTCTGACAGACTTATCGACTTCTGAAGTCAATGTGTTTAATATCTCTCCATAATGGATGTCTGGATGCTAGACGCCATGTTTGCGTGTTGCACAGATCACGTTTGTGGTTCCCATTAGCTCTTATTAACAGTTAACACCAACGCTATGCGCCGCACACATGAATATCATGTATGTATGTATGTAGGTAGGTATGTATGTATGTAGGTATGTATGGTATGTAGGTATGTATGTATATAGCTTTCCTTTGACATACTCCGTACGAGTCGTGACGGGAGCAGAGACGTATGCAAAGAAAGAGCTACATACGATGATAAGCAACTTCAAACACATGAGTCCAAATGCTAATTTAAATGATACTATCTACGTTGGATGTTGAGTCTTGTCAGGTAGTGAGTTCAATATTTTCTTCGACGCTTCACTAAACGCCCGATAGAATTAAGAGCTTGGTGTCTGGCAATGGCTGGTAAACGACCCGACACTTGAAAGATGACCGGAGTACACGTATCGTGGCTCGCTAGCTTTCATATCCCAAACATCACTGCGCAGATCAGTCGGATTTCCAGGACAATTTCCACCTTATGCCAATAAAAACGGATGTCGTTTAAACATGTTTGTGAAGGCAAACTCGAAGTATTGGTTGATAGAGTCCAGCGGGACATAGGTCCATATTGTGGTGGCGCGTTGCGAGTCAGTTATGACTATTGTGTTCATCTGTGCGACTCGCTAGTTGAGTCTGTACGCTGCCTTGCAGCGGGGAGGTGCGCTATGAATACGTTACGATAAGTTTGACTTCCAAGAACGAGAGGAACACCAGCCCTTATAGCACAATGGTTAGTGCGTATGCCTCTTAGTGTGGGAGATCCGGGTTCGATTCCTGGTTCGAGCATAGCGTTTTACTCGTGCTCGGAAGTGGATTGTTGTAACGGTCTCTTCATATCGTATAGATCTACAACACGTGGTGCTAGATCCTCGGTGACGATCGTTATCCCGTTTTATGTGCCGGTGTTCTGCTGTGTGACTAGTTGTTCCCTGGCCTGCGTGGCGTGTGGCTTCAGTAACACGAGTAGCCTATGTGGCTTGTGGGACATACGTGGCAGAATTGAGCCTAAGTGGCGACGACGTAAGGTTCCTAAGAGAATCTTGTTGGGGGCGGAGTGATGTGGTGGCTCCTTGCGAGTCTGTTAGAACTATTGCGTTCATTTCTGCGGCTCGCTAATCGAGTCTATACGCTGCCTTGAAGCGGGGAATTGCGATATGAATACGTTACGATAAGTATGACTTCGAAGAACCAGTATAACACCAGCCCTTATAGCACAATAGCTAGATCGTCTGCCTGTCTGTGTTAGATTTCCTGGTTCGATTCCTGGTTCGGGCATAACGTTTCAATCGTGCTTGGGGCTTGTTGTAAGGGGGCTTGTTGCAACTGTCTCTTCGTATCGTATCTACAACAGAATCTAGACTATAAACGTGTCGTGTCCACTATGTCACATAGACTTTGTATATCTAACGTATGAAGTGTAGTAAGCCAAGTGGACTGAATGTTCCAACTGTAGTCGTACCATCTCGGTGCATGCTCACATTTGGCTTAAATATGAAACGAGATCACCACCATTTCGTACCAATACTGATCGTTGATTATGCCGATGTGTTCTGATACATGTCATCTTTTTCACTAGTCCATGTTCGTGAACTCTGAACCGACGAAGTTGCTCTACATCCATGTTTTTTTTCCGAGCTGACGGCCACTTCTTGAGGATGATAAAATCAATGGCCGACATGATTCACTACGCAAACCTGCTCAGTGGCTGGTGTTGACCAGCCGCCTATTATACTAGTTGATAGGTAGGTCATATGGGCATCAGTGCCTACGCCAGTGCCCGTCTTCGTAGGGTTGATTGCCTCGTTGCCTATCTGTTTTACCTTTGTTTATCATGACTGCAGCAAGTGAACGACACTTGCATTGAGGGACTGTTGTGCAAGGCTTACAAGCCTTACATGGTGCGTACTGGTCAAGGTAACTATCACTCGTGCCTTTCACGTGTTGCCTTTCACGGTTGAAAGGTCACGTGACTTAGTCACGTGACCACCTCCTCTTGTAAATTAATTCTCAGTATATTAATTTTACCCCAGTTAATGTACTCGTTTGTTACTATTTTTGTTAAATTATTATTTACATTAAATGTTTATTTTTCAGAATATTATTCAATTGTATTAACATGTATTTAATCACTATGAGTCAATCGTGCGGGAGTCAATCATACTAGGGGCCAATCGTCCTAAGAGCCAATCGTCCGAGGGTCAATCGCCCGGGGCTTTATCGTCCGGGGGTCAATCGTCCGGTTATCGTGTTTTATTTAACATTGTTTTTTGATTAAGAACAATGCAGGATTTCTGTTTTGATTTTGAAGTCGCTTGAGTACCAATTGGAAGAAAATACTACATGGAAAGTGTGGCCACAAGACGTAAGTCGTCTAGATTTCATGTCGTTCGGCTCTGGACAAATTACCAATACAATTCTGCAGAGGTTTTCGGACAAGATGTTTCTCAGAATGAGTGAAGTACAAATTGAACAGCGAATCCTACAAGAACGGTTCATCAGCGAGGTGACAGAATTAAGGCAAACATTGACGGATTCTTACGATTCTAACAAAATTGACGAGAAATTCATAATGTAAGTTCATTTTACAGAATATAATTATTGTAACATTAGTATCTTCCTTTACTTGTAAGACTATACGGGCATAACAGAATTGTAGTGGCACTAAATACTAGATGCAACGGCAAAGCAGGCATCAGGCGGTGTAAAAATGAACGTAAAATGAAATAAAATATGTGAACTTAAATTGGAGTTAAGGGAGGCAGGTTGTATCGCTGTTTGACTTATTTTTTCTGACAATATTCTTGCCTTAGCGTTCAAACTGAAACATTAGACATTCATGACAAGGTAATCCTTTATGCGATCATGGATTCTATATTCAGACGTCACTGGGATTTAAAAATAATTTCACGTGGATGCATTACAAGTGTAAAAATACAGTCTGCGGGACTTGCTGTGAAGGATATCTATTATGTTTTTTTAAAGTTGGAGATGAACATCTTGACTCCAAAATCTGGGATTGAAACAAGTTTCGTACCCAGCATCATTTGCTGATTGCAGTGATGTCATACATGACATTCAAATCCGCACTGGGTCATTAAATTAATTAAACAATGAGAGAGTATCATGTTCGAAGTCATTTGTGATGTTGTGTACAGTATGTAACTCATTATCTGCCTGCGCCTCCGATTGTCACGACACGTAGTGGCGCAACGAAATAATTGTCACATGCATATCTACATACATGCATAACTACAGACATTCATTCTACAAAGCATTTAAAGTTAAATCCAGATTTCACATTCGTAAAATAAAGGAATGTAATGCATGCGATGTACAAGTTTGTAAGTGTATTGTGTCCAAGTGTATTGTGAAATTGTAAGGAGTGTGAGAATGTGGGACGGAGGCCTATATACTATATATATATATATATATATATATATATATATATATATATATATATGCAACTTTTTTCGCCCGCTATTACATCTTAATCTGGAATTTTTATTTTTTTTTCTCTATTACAATCGTTGCACCCTATCGTAGAGCCTCGTTAACGGTCATGAATTGACGATGCAATTGGTGATATAATTATACTGAATGCATCCACAGTCACATATGTCACGGGTAGTCGGGCCTCATTTCTTATGGCATGAGCTGCATGGTTCCTGTCACGTACGGAAATTGGTCAATGTTGACCATCTGTGTTTCGAAAGTCGATGCTTGGCTGGCGAATGGAAGACTCGAGGATGGTATTCCCATTAATCACCTCAGCTGTTTGCCAGACTGAGGCAATAGGTGGATTCAGACTGCTGTACAGTGCTCGCTGCATGCAGCGCTGCCTGCACATACACAAAAACATGCTTCTTGCAACCGCTTTTGAACGCTCGGATAACCTACTAATCGATTCACATTGCTGCAAAATGCAACAGCGTTTGAGTGCTCTGATAACCTACTAATCGATTCACATTGCTGCAAAATGCAATAGCGTTTGAGTGCTCTGATAACCTACTAATTGATTCACATTGCTGCAAAATGCGCCCTGCATGCATCGCGCGCGCGATCGCAATGCATGCAGCGCTGCAAGCATACATCGCGCATTTTTCAGCAGTCTGAATCCACCTTAAGCAAGCGCAGGTAAAGTCACTCAAGCAGGAACTATAGGCTATAGTATGGCCTTTTAAAGAAGTTTTCACTGCGGGGCATTTTATGAAAATGGCACGCTGAAATTTGAATAAAATGTCGAGCACATTTTGCGCAAAGGCCTATTTTTTGTTTGCAAATGGCATATCCTAGTGTCATACATTTTTGGAACACCGAACATTAATAGAACACTACCTTCAGCGCTACAACAAAATATTGTACATTTAATTGTTTATGGAATTGATAAAATTGTTAAGCTTGAAGTAATTTATTGTACAGATTTACTGTACGTCTAATTCTTCAGCGGAAATGCGGATGCATTCAAATATTGAATTACAGATAGTTTTCTTCTCTTTATCTCAAGGTGGTAAAGAAAAATTGTGTTTCCTACAGATTTACCCTTGATTCTTATTCCAACCAATTACAATGAAGATTGATGGTTTACGCCTCAGTCATAGGTCTATGTAGGTTTATAGAATATAGAGTTGTGCACAGTGCATGGTGTAGTCGTAGAGTACACTGGGTATACGGAGTATACACACAACAAAGTATTAATAGTCACAGTATAGGCCTACCTACCCACTTTATACAAAGCGTTTACCCACTGAAAATACGACAGTATGTCCACAGTATAGGCCTACTCACTGCTTTTTACCACAACACCACTGGTTTTACATGAATATGGAAAGAATTAGCGATGAAATTCTTGGATTTGACGTCTTTCCTCGCTTCGATGACACGCCTCGAGACACTTTATTGCCTACTCTTGCCTCGCTTTGCACTTGCCAAGTTTTTCAAATGAATTGCCTTGTTCGTGCCCGTAGAAAAGTTCCTTGCCTGTCTTTGTCCTAATTTCAGCGATTTCGCTTAACAAATATAGCGATTTAATATTTAACCATTTATATATAAAGGCATTTGAGATACAAATAATGCCTTACCATTCTTTAAACTTAGAAAGAATGCGAGCTCCTTCGTCCTGGCCCTAGTAAAATTCCTGCGGTGCCCGGGCCTTAAAATATGACATACTACGCCTTGGCCTTGGAAAAATGTCATCCCTTGGAAAACAAA
>JAQFYQ010002783.1:0-11317 GCA_034694885.1 Buchholzia appendiculata
GTGTGTGTATGTGTGAGTGTATATATATATATATATATATATCGTTATTTAGCTTCATTTCTGTACTTTCATTACTTTCTTAAATGTTGGCTGCAGTCATTTCAGTCGGTGATATAAGCATTTTGCTGCTATGATTGCTTAGTGCTAACTTTGGCCGCGCAAAACGCCTTTCACGACGTAATTACATGAACATAGTATATTAACATCGTTTTTATTTCAATTCACATAGCAACATTTAGGAAAATCAGCTAAACTCTGATCAGAGGTTTTCCAAGCTCCCTAAATACGGACTTAAATCGTGAATATCTTTGACATTTTGGATTGGAATTATTATAAAAGATAACCATATATTTTATTGCAGTCAATAATATTTCAGACATAACTGGTCAATCTCGTGCAGGTCTATCTAATTCATTAGGAAGATCGGTATAATTCATAGATCCGATGCACATAAATTTTGATTTTTGTGTAGAAGAACTATTTCATTGCGGTCTCGCAATTGATTTACAGTTGTCTGTGCGGCAGTTATTAACAAGGACATGTTTGGTCAGCATAGGCGGCACGTATCAGGGGTGTGGGAAATAAATCCCCTCATGAATGATATGTTGGAGAAAGAAATGGCTGAAAATTGTTTGCCCTTGAGTCTGCAAAATGTTCAACGATATTCCTTCTCCCGTTCGTCAAGCCCCTGAAAACAAAACATCTGGTAGTAGAAATTGGAATCCCGTAGTTGAGTCGTCATATCTCATTGCAAAGGAAGGATAGAGTATAAATCTATTCATACTCGTATTCTCGAAGAGATCTAGTTATTGATTCCAGTGATGTTGTTTATCAGCACGCCTTACTGATTCCAGTCATCAGTTTTGAAGCACAATTGCATTGCAATCATCACTCAAACTGAATGATTTATACGCATAGTTATGTTGCTTATATTTGTGATTGGTTTTCAGTTTTGCCATTGCCGTTCTTAATCAAGGAGGCGTTTGCCACGTGAGCAACAAGTGGCTCAGACAATCTAAAGCTTGGTTTCTGTTTTGTGCGCTAAGAGAGTCTTGGGATCATTTCCCAGTTCAGGTCGCTGTTTTACAGATCACATAATCGGAAAGTTTGTTCACAAACTGTCGACTATCATGAATTATAAGTTGGTAGTACTTGATACTAGTGGCATGATTATGGTTTTGGGTTGGGTTTTGGAGATATGAGAGGGGAGGATTATATACCACATGGGTTTCTTAAGGATAGAGTTTGAGTGAGTGGGAACTAGTCACTGTAGTCAGTGAGTTGAGGTAGAGCAGGTAGAGAGCAAAAGTCGTTTGGCATGCGAGAGATACGTTCTGGAATCGTCAGAGGGTTATGTGGTTGGTTAGAGAGTGTCGTCGTGTAAAAGACTGAAGGAGGCATGGCGGCGGCGTCGGAGGTCGTGGCGAAGGTCGTCTAAGGTCGTCGGCTCGTCGCTGGTTTTCGTCCGTCGGAGTCGTCACCGTCCGTTGTCATCGTCTAACGTCTAATTTGTAAGATAACTCGACGAAAGCAAGTCTGCATTTTTAATAATAATTACAATTTTGTTATAACACAATTTAGAGTTCAAAACATTGTTAAACTTCGGCAATTTGCCATGGCAGTTTCGTGCGTCCAGAGGGCTGGAGCACACGAGAGAAAAGCGATGGGAGTGCCCCGGAGCTGAGCTTTTAAAGGGACTCGCAGCCAGTGGTAAAAGTGGCTTACCAGATGAGGGGGGGCCCTGGCCATGTTTTTATTGGCCTAGATGGTCAAAAACAAAGAAATACATTGCGCATTTTCTCGAGGTGGGGGAGCAGTCCCCCTGGCCCCCCTTACTTTAACCCCTGGTTCAAGTAAAGGGATATCTTAAATTTGAATGGGAGTCTTTGTCTGACATGATTCATTTTATTTGCATGAATGCGCGAGTTTCTTGATCTTGAAGTTCGTTCGTTTTAGCTTCGGTTTCCTTACAATGTAGCCTATGATTTAACTGTATTGTAAAGATGTTCAGATAATAAAAATAAAATTGTTTAGATAATCCAATATCTTATTGACAAAAGTATTACCTAAAATTAAAGAGAAGATGTGTTTTAATGTAGAACCGACCGGTCATCTAGCGATTATAAGTTTATAACCTTACGCAGCGAAATATGGAGCATTCCCATTCCTAGAAGCTGACTATACGCATTTGCAATTAGATTGAACGAACAAGAGTGACACATTATCACGTTAAGATTATGCGACTAACCGCAAGGGCTTAAAATCTTAGACAAATTTAGTGAGCTGTTTATATGTACCGGCCAGTAAAATCTTTAGCGGGGAACGGGGGTTCTTGAAGACAGTGGAAAGTGTAAGCGGTTTCAACTGTCGAGGTAAGTTGAGTCACGCCTCACTGATTGTTATCTCTGTGTGGTTGGAAGGTTGAAAGACAATATATTAGGAGGAGGGCTAAAACTCGACTTCACAGAAGTCAATTCTAACTATTAAGTGCTTCTATTTTGTAATCGGTATGTCTGACGTAAATCATTATAATCACCGGTATACAATTACAGGGCTTAATATTTCTAAAATTATTAAATGTTAGCATGCTTCAAATTCCAGTTCTGAATGCAATTCACATCACAGTTAGAAATTGCAAATATACAGCCTACTTGCCGTTAAAGGCGTACAGCCGTACACATAAACTGGTTGAGACGTTTGAGGAAAATAATCAGAGATCTTACACGCAGAATTTTAATTAAATATTATTGAAATAGTAATTAACTAATCCTTACCTCACTTGCAAACTTTTAAACTTGTTTTTTAGCCTGTGATTGGTTTCCTCGAACGTCTCAACCAGTTTGTATGTACGCCTTTAACGGCAAATCAAATATATTTCAATGTCAACGGTTGCTGGAACCTCCTGCCTACAGTTGCTGCCTTATAGCAGTGCTGTAGCGTAGAGTTTTGTGAAGTGGAGAGTGACACCGGCCATACTTGAGACTTCAGGTACAAAGTACAAGTAGAAGTATCAACGGCAGTAATAGTAGCAGGTGCCATTACAATTTACCGCTCACAAGGTATAGCATGCAATAACACGCAACTACGCGGTACAATAATCTCCAAAGTTCATAGTAGGCCTAGTTAATGACACACTAAAATAATGCCATAACATATTATATAAATGGTCAAGAGATTACATTAGCCTAATTAGGAACGTTTCTCTAATAGATCTACAGTAGACTACATGGGAGTTCCTGGAGGCACAAGCCCCACAAATCATATTGTCAATGAACAAAGTTGAAATTGACCTATCCACCGTTCGTGAGGTCAATTGTTGGGAACATATCCTCAAGTACTAAAATAAATACTTTGCAATATGATACATCTTGTATTCCCCCTAAACTCGTAGACCGAACTCCGCGCATGGCGAACTGTGATTTAAGTTCAAATTGTACAATTTGAACAGATCGGAATGCTTATTCTATTAGGCAGGTTGTACGAACAACCGATCACGTGTTCGTCGCCACATAACATCACGATCGTATCTACTGCAACGTTTAATAATTGGCGTAATTGCAACGAAGTAAAATTAAACAGAAGAAACATTTCTAGCCTAAAGATTTATATACGTATGATGCCATTTGTTTATATAATTGTATAGCGAGAGGTATGGACCAGCGGTTAAGCGGTTAGCGGTTAGCTTATCTAACAATACGTTGGCTGTTCGAACCGGTCGAGGATCGCCTCCCAGGCTGGATGATTACATTAACTTGAAAAATCGAAACTCTAAACAACTGAGTCTTGCCTACTTGGATAAAGTTCAAAGGGCAGTTAGGCTGATCGGCGGTGTGTAGACCAATATTTACCGACTGGTTACTAGTGAAAAGGTATTCCAGTCTGAAAGAAGCACACAATGAATCAATAATATGTACCAGGAACAAGCGAAGACGAAGTCATGAACAACCGGTGTACACTGGAAGCCGGAAATGAAAAAAAAAATACTAAACAGAAAATTAAGCTACAGAAGAATAACAAGATTCTACACAATAATATTAAAGAGCAACATATTTATTTAGTCTTTCGTGATAGTTTGGTAGATTAAAGACAAGAATACACTTGTTGTGATTTTCACGAGTGAATCTACATAACACGAGCAATTTGAGTTATTTCCGATACTAACATGAATATATTTTAGATAGTAAAATTGTGTTTATTGTACATATTATATTAAATATTCAAAATGAAAGTGCGTTCTTGATTTTATGCTTCATGAAAGTGTTCTGTCCGAAGGAAAGTTCTGTCTATGGTTACACTGGTCTTACATATTACTACTCTTGACTTTTACTACAGATCTACTATAGACCGGATGAGCAAGGGTGGGAGGCCAGAGATCCTTTCCCGTACAGGCAAGGAAGTGCTAACAATTTTTTTGCTCGCGTTGACTACCGAACACAATCAGCCGCAGACGGGAGTCGAACTCTCAACATTTGCACGATCACTGTGAGGCAATAACGCCACCGACCAAAGTCATTGTAATAAGAAGACAGAGAACGCAACGAGATTGCGTGGAAATTAGGTCAGTGAATAATACATGCTTACTATTGGTCGGACTTGACCTAGATCTCATAAATACTAGGCCAGGCAATAATACGTGCTTACTATTGGCCGGTGACACTGGACCTGACCTAGATCTACACGCCAAAGTGGGATGGGCTGTTTCTCCTATGTCAGCCGTTATTTTATTGCGTTCTCCATCTTCTTATTATAACAATCTTTGCCACCGACTGACCTAAAAATTGAGATTTCACAAATCGATGGCGATAGTGAAATCTGTATCAAAGTCAATAAGAATCCATAATAACTGATGGTATTGGCATTGTATATCATTTCAAAACAATGCATCAGCAGTAACGAATATGGCATAGTTTAAAAGCAATAAATATTATGTCGAAGGTGTTTCAACAGTTTCAAGCTACATGAATAAAGCATGCCTAAGAATTCAAATCACATAAATGAGTTACTGAATGGTGCAAAATCTAAAAGTCATTTTATGACAACGCTTAAAATACATGTACATGGAACAATTGGTTCAGGTGAAATTTTGTGAAGTAGTAAAGCATGGAGGTATGTCGTGTTGCTAAGTTGCTTAATAGAAGAACGGGAATCCACACTCTAACTAAGAAACGGACATCAATTTATCGCCAAGATTCGCACACTTGCTTTTCTACTGAATTTAGTGGTTACATGAAGCAAGGTGTCAAATACCATTATGCTCATGACACGAGATAGAAAATGGAGACGAAGACATGCTGAGAGAGAAAGAAAGAAAGAAGGAACGAAAGAAAGAGATGAACAGAGAGGTTACAGGCATGCTGAAAGAAAGAAACAAACAAATAAACAAACAAACAAAGAGAGAGACAGACAGACAGACAGGGAAAACGAAAGGGAGAGAGAGAGAAAGAAGAGAGAGAAGAGAAAGAGAGAGTGAGAGAAACAGAGAGAAAGAAAGAGAAGGCGGAGAGATACAAAAAGGAGTCTCTACACGCGGTCAAGGCCACATTGAAAGGCAATTAACGTCGTGGCTATTGATTTTCTTGACAGCTAACATAACGAATCGTCAACAGTTACGCATTGGACAGATAAGAACAAGACTGGTAGGCTACATAGTGATTGAAATTATTGTTCAGATACAATTTTTATGTAAGTTCACACTTAGCAACATCTATTTTTAAATTCAAGCGTGCTCCATCAATTACAGTAGTTAAATGAAAATTTGGGATCTAGTTGCCATTTTAAAAGTTAAGACGTGTTTACTTGACGTTATCTAGTTGTCGTAATTCAATTTAAGTGAAATCTATCTTGCGTTAATAAATAATTTTAAAATTGTGTACCTCTTGCAAAATATTTCTTTCTAACATTACAGAGACGACCGTAACTACTACGAATATCAAGAATGGAAGAGAATAACATCGATAACGTGGTGTCTTGTCCTTGTGTTCCCAATCAAATAAATATTCCGGAGATAAATTTCGGTGCAATGGCTTTCGACGCTCTGGGAAACTCTGACGCATCTTCAGTTGCACTGGTATAATTGTTTATATTTATAGTGAAATGGCTAAATCTGTCTGTTCTATTGTCTCAATAATTTAGGTCATGACTATGATGTAAATGTCCAGTTTGAGGTTTCATTCTCGAAAGCAGTCAAAAGAGTTCTAAGTGAAGAAACTATTATTTAAGAAGTACCGTATTCAAATACATGTAAATAAAAAGCATAATGTTTAAATCAATTACTCAGGTGGTTTACCGACATATTGGTTATTAATAAGAAAATATAGAGCATTACGCATAGTAGATTTATTTATTTATTTCCGTATTATTGTTTTAGCGATGCAATTGTTTTACAATTTTATAGTATAGTCTATTTATTAAATAGGTTATTTAATGTACATGTAGTCATTGTTATTAAAAATTGGTCCATCACTTAACTTGATGCTCCGGTCTGCACATTCGATTGCTACTTTAATTCGTTTATTTGTGTTTGTTGTCATTTAATACGGGATCGACCAGTAGCTCAGTCAGTAAAATATGGGCCTATAGAGCAAGAGATACTGGGTTCAAATCCAGACCAATGTGTTAACTTTTAAAATATCGCGCAAGTTTGTGTACGCTCTGCACTCCCTGTTGCCCATGACCATAGGTTGGTACTAGCTGTGAAAGGATGGATAGTAAACTGATGTTCGCCTATCGTACTGACCCCGGTATCACAGGTGTTATACCGGCACACGTGCTTTGCGCCAAGTTTGGCTGGCGACTGTGTTGGGAGATCATCCTCCAGCGACCTTCTATTCAGAACGCTAGATACTTGACTTCACTCTAAGACCTATTTAGAATGATTGCCTTTGTTGAAGCACATAGCCTTGTATTTAGGTAAACAAAAATAACGGTTTAAGCTTAATTTATGCTCAGGTGGACATTATAAACAACATTGAGATAACGCGAGGAGAGCTGGTTGATAGAGCGGAACGCCTGGCTTGTGGGTTGACCTTGCAAGGCCAAATCTCTCCTGATGACGTCGTCGCCATATTCTCTCCTAATTCTATTGAGTGGATAATTGTCGCTCTTGCCGTCCTACGTGTCGACGCGGTACCGGCGGGAATCAATTGTTTACTGCCATCTGGTGAGAGAAAGTTGGCTTTGTACATGCCTTATATCCCTGTTTATTCTGATGCATGTTCCATCTTGACGAAATGATAAAATGATACACTGGATTAGCAAGTGGCACATTGTATGTATATAAGATGCACTTCTAACGCACCATGCGTTGTTAAGGTATAACCCCACAAAATCGTAGGTGCGGTACATTAAAGTGCAACTAAGTTACTGTATTGTTGCGCCCACCGTAGGGAAGCAAATTATTTGCTCCCCGTCTCATTTTAGTCAGGCTATTGTTTTATGTTGAATTATTGTACGTTAAGTAGGATTATGTGTTTAATGTATATTTGTATAATGACGATAATTAATTATATAATATTTGGTCTCCAATTCAAGTTTATTCTCACTGTGTTCAGTGAGACATCTCGAAACAGCACGCGAATTTGGCCTGGATGCATTTAAATGTCAGTAAGAGTATTAGTACGAGTATATAGACCAATATTTGTGTGCTCTTTAGCTTGCAGCTAAAATAAATAGTTTGCACGGATGAAGAACTTAAGGTGCTGAAAGTTTGCTGGAGAAGCGACCGCTGACTAAGTCTTGTGCGCGTGTAGGCTGTAAGCGGATGGGCTATCGCAGCATCGACGCTGTGTGAATGAGACGTCCTGTCCTTGCCATACACTGGAGGAGGAGGCTAGGTGAAGAGAAGCATAACTATCTGTTTGGATGACAAGTCGATTGACCAATTGCGACTGAGGAAAGATATTAAAGACGCTGCATTTCTTCGGTTTACTGCGTATCCAGCCTAGGAAGCAGGCGTATCACAACTGTGATGCCTGCTGATGAGAAAAGAAAGGGGTGGAGCAACTGTAACAAAACCAGCGTGCACAGGCTGAAAGGGGACTCGGGAGAAGACAGTCGGGAAGTGATAGAGCGGGTTGGAGCGACCATCTGGAGACGAGGAAGAGAGATCCGGCGGAGAACTTGGGACCGATTCGACAGGCAACTAGCCGGAGGAATCCTGCCGGAGAGGCTAATATCTCGATGACTAGGACGGAAGAGAGCTTCGACTGAAGTAGGTTATCTAGCGCAGCCTCCAGGGACGATCCAGCCAACCGCGAGGGCACCTTGGAGAGAAGATAACTTTGGAGCGATTCGATGGTTGTCTTGCCCTGAAACGGAGAATTAGCCACATTCCAGGCTTTGGACAGGAATAATCGGCATTGGAGATATTTGGCAGACAAAAGAATCGTAATTCGGGAGGCTCTGGAAGGACTATAGGGCTCTATGACCGAACATCCATTCCGCGGACAAACTGGCGGAATCGGGGAATCTGCCTGGAGTTGGAGGAACTGCCGGGAACTGGAAAATAACCGCATTCGAAGCATTCGCGGCTCGGGAGCGAAAAGGAGGAAAAAAAAGAGAGGCCTGGAGGAGAACTGGCAAGGATTCGGCAGCTGACTAGCCCGGACTTTCCGCCGGATGTTGGGAAACTGCCGCACATGGAAATTCAGCCGCATTCACGGGACTTGGAACGTGGGCAACTCTAGAGCGGACTTTCTGTCGGTGCGTTGAGAAACTGCCGTAGGGACGATAAAACAGCCCGGTCGGAACGGAGAAAGAGCCGGAGCCGGTAAGAGCCCCGAAATCGGTAAAGACCGGAAAGAACCAACTGAAAGTGACGATAATTGAACTTCAGTCCAATCACATCTATACATAGAAAACTTTTTTCTATAGAGAGGAATGTTTTATGCTTTATTGTCTTGGTGTTATGTTTAGTTCGTGCATTTGATTTAGTGTACATGTATTCTATTTTGTAAATAAATCATTCGATTGATATTAAATATTTGTTGCTGCTGTTTTGTGTTTTAATTATAAGTAGAAAAGTGTTAGGATAAGAATAAAGAAATATATTCACAAACACGAGTCAATCAGATTCAGACCCAACAGAGCCAGATTATGATGACGCAGCAGATCAACACGAAACTGAAGCTGAACGCTACGGGCTGCGCGATATCGCCGCACGTGACGTAACGCAAGACGAGTGAGTCAGTGGTTGCGACTCGCGTATCCTCGGGGCCCACCCTCAGAACAATAATCCCCTCTTCTTTAGTCCGCAAGAGAATATTTTACAGTTTGAATATGCAAAAAGCTTTTATCTAATATATTTCTGCACAGATAAATCATGACAGAAACTACTTTTGATTAATACTTTATAAAAAACACAATTATCGTCTCCATTATCGTCTCCATTATCGTCTCCATTCTGTGTATCATCCATTTGCAGCATGTCCTTCATTTTGTGCATAATCCCGAGTATAAAAGTACACGTTGTCACTGTGATTCACTGTGGGCCTACTAACTATAGTATACATGTATGATTACAACGTTGGAAAATAATTAACAGTTGATAAGCAAAAATTAAATGCAGACCCACTTGTTCAAAATGTTGGAATGAATTTGCACTAGTATATCACTGCTTTGCTAATACATTATCATGCACGCTATAAATTGAATGACATTATTAAAGTGTAAAATTGCTGTTAAATATACTTACTTAAACCCGATTTATGGTGTTAGCATAATATGTATGGTGTTATAATGTACTTTGCAATGAACTAATGGTGTTAGATGACCTCTGTCATCACCTGAAGCAGTGCATTCCCAAGGTTGTCTACGCTGATCTGTCGCTAATAAACGTTGCTCTTGATGCGATCAGAAAACTGGAAGGAAATGAAATAAAGCTGGTATGATTAGTTTGAACAATATTACTTACACAATTGGAGCTAGATATCAATCTGTATGTTGATCAACGGCAAGGACAAGTGGAATGCCATTTTGTCTTTATGTACTGTAAAGAGAATATGAATGACTTAGGTTCCAAGCAATTACATCAGAGTCATTAATGCAATAGTGATAACCTCTCAATCGGTGAATAGAAATGCACTTCAAATTCCTCAATCGGTAACACCGATGCTAAACAAGTATTGCTAGAGTCGTGGAATACATGCTCGTCATGTTATCAGTTAAGGGTTTTGTTTCCTGAATAGCGTCGTAGCCAGGAGTTCCACGGTGAGGGGGTAACATTGATCATTTAATCAGGTCACCTAAACCTATATCTATTTGTTTTGACATCAATTTCAATACTGATAATCTTAGTTCATATTATGTCTAGGAATTTTCCTAAAACCCAAACGGCGATTAATGCAAAAGTTGAATCTCGACACTCACGATTTGGTATTTATTTAGCCTACCCTTCCCTAATTCGACGGGGAGCCGCTAAATGTTTGGAAAAATAACTGGTCTGACAAGTTCCAGAAACTGTATCGCCGAAATATATCCCGTTGGTCAGAACTGCTTTTCACGCCCTCCCTTGCAAGAACATTAATTGTATCGGGGAAAACCCTGATCTTGTATTCAGCAATATCTGGTCGTCGCCCTTGAGTCTTGATCATGTCATGATCATTAGTGTGGTCTTATAAAACGTCGAAAAACATCAAGTGTCATCAAAGTGTATTTATCCTCCTTCTAGATCCTAACGAACGGAGAGCACGAGCAGTGCACCAGTCTAGCGTCACTGCTATCAGTTCCCAGTCAACCGGAAGTGTTGAGTAATATGGATCGGCAGAGAAAGAAGCTCCGCGATCTCGCTTGTATTATGTTCTCTAGTGGAACAACTGGACCACAGAAGGCTGTTATGTTTTCTCACCAGGGATGCGTGCTTCAGTACTTCATTGCAACGTAAGAAAGATTATGTCATATTCACCTTCTCTGAACTATTTTAAGATTTTTTTTCTATTCTTTGAAAAATCTGCTTAATAACATATTGTAACATAGCGGAAAATGACGACAAGTAAATTACTCAGTTTTCGTTACATATTGATCATGTTTATTGAACATTTAACTATCTGATTTCATTGCAGAGAATTAGTTATGTATTTTTATTCATTTAATTAATAGACAAAAGGTGACTTTAGATTCATCATCAAAAAATATTATATTATAACAACAAACTCGTTCCAGCTCCATAGCCATCGCTTCTATTTATTGACCAAAATCGGCACCAAATGTCGAAAGCAATAGAAGGAATGAGCTCCAATTGATTCAAAAAACTCCTCCCGTCGAATTTACCCTGCATTTAGTTAAATGATAAATATACAAGAAGAATAATAGAGTGAAAATT
>JAQFYQ010002784.1:0-11316 GCA_034694885.1 Buchholzia appendiculata
GTCGGTCGGTGGTTAAGTCATGCGTAGTAATACATAAGACAAATAACCATCGCCAGGACCTGTCTTCGGACAGAGCAATATCATCATCAGCATTGTAAATGACACGCACACTGTTCGTTCACTTCTTTGTATCAGAGAGCTAATTAAGAGCTAGTTTGTTTCATAATTTACCAGCTTTCAAGGAAATATGATTTCCACAGCTTGATGAAATTAATAATTTAAGAATTCAACAGACATCACTGATGAATCTATGAAAGGAAAGATATTTTCTGTGATAAAAAATCTATGTTAGTCCTTATTTTCATTAGAAGTGATCTGAAATACTGGCATATATTTATGCATTAATATTCATCGTCGTTATGCTGATTACTTGATCCTGTTGACATTTATTTTGTCTTGTAATTTCAGCTGGTGTGGTTGCCCTGTTGAATGAGGCTGACCCTGAAGTGAAGGTGAGTCCTGTAACTTTTGGACAAAATTGGTGCTTCTGTATGATTTGTAGAAATTTAAGATTATTGGAACTATCCTCTTTTTATTTCAATAATGGTCAACAGATTTACTTAGAAGGTAGCAAATTTACTTTTGTTCCAAACTCTACATATTTATCATACAATTATGTGATGCATTGTCATACAATTTTGTGATTCATTAAAGTTATATTCGTATGAAACATTCAAGGAAGAGCAGAAGATATAGAAGAATGGAAAGCTGGAAGCTAAGAGCCTTCCGGAAGCAGAACACCAACGATGATGAAACCATGCAAAATTTGGTCAGATAAATGACTGAGCAAGTGCTGTAAAAAGGCTAATTCTATTCACATGGCATTTAATGTTTTTTGTGAACCTAGTAGTACAGTATTGTTGTTTTGTGCCCAATCTTGTAAGGAACATCATTAATCATGTTGCTTGATTTTTTTAGTGATCATTATATTTTTTACAAATGGTGTTTAATGATCTTAGTTTGCTGTGTTAATTGATGCAATAAGTTAATTTCGTATGATATCATTTGTATTTATCAGAAGTGCTATACTTTGATTTGCAGGTAAACTTCTAAACTACAAGCGGTTTTGTAAAATTGTGAAGAAGATATATCTAATGGTCCTGTTTTAATGATTTTTGTTTTAGGTCTTCGCTCTCAAGAAGTTGAATGACATCGTCGATTTATTCTGGCATGAGATTTCCGAATCTGTTGGAAAGATGTAAGCTGTTGACATCTTGTTAATTAGTTCTAAGTTGTTGTCGTTGCTATACATGATGCGAATAAGAAACAGAAGTTATAGCAAGATCTTAATCTAGAATTTGAATTTATCGCAACCAGTTGACGTATTCTTTTTACTCATAGAACTTAACCAATTGGAATGTATTAGACATCGACAAGGTTTATTTAGTAAATTTTGTTGACATCATCGATGGGTGATGAAACTTAGTCTGCTCAGTTTTTCAGCTGCCTCAAAACGAATGTGGTGCCACTTTTTTGATTATTGAAGCAAAGTTTTGTAGCGTGATGCTTTTGCTAAAGCAGGTGGTTGCTGTTGTCTTGCAAGTAGAATATGGAAGGTAGATGTAAGATATAAAGTAACTTTAGCTGGAAAGAATCAAGGAATACAAAGTTGACTTATTAGTAGAACTTGTTAAAAAGAGCATGTAAAGAGAACAGGGTGATGTGATGATTTACTGAAGCTAGTATGTTTTGTGTGCCTGGGCATTGAGCAATGATCAATGTGTTTGAGTTGGAATCTTTTGTAGCCTACTACACTTATGAAGTTTTTAATTTAATGTAATAACTAGCGACAAATATGATGATGATGATAATCGATGTAAATCTTAAAAGTCAGGTGTTTTAGTTCTACAGTTCTTATTCACATATTACGCTCATGTTGGTTTATTACGGGTTTGTTGTTAAAAATATTTATAAATTGTCAATTTCTTAGTTATTTGTTCTGGCAAGGACTTGAATAAAGTACTATGTTGTACAATGTACATTTCCTAATTGATATAATTATGAGTTTCCTATTGCAAGTGTATATTTTTTCTACATATGTTTGTGTAACGATATATGTTTTGTATATTCTACTTTATCTGTTAATGAGATAGTTAATCTAGTTAATCTGCTTCATCTGTTGATAGTGAGATGATCTATGAAGATGAGATGTTTCGACAGAGAGAACTGGCAGCACTCGTTGTTTCCAAGGTAATTCAACTTTTTGTCTGAAGACTGGAACTTTCTATGTAGTGTCAAGTTTGACCTTTTGTGCCTTCAATTGCTTATAGATAAGTGTTTACTGTTTAGTGATGTTTTAACTTTTTATATCCCCGTTTAATGTAGCTTAAGCGTAATTTATAGTTTTTGATAGTAAGCTACGTCGCTTTAGTTTTAAGTTGATCATTAGCGATTTATTTACACATGGTCAATGACTTGGCTTGTATCTGACTCTCCACATGCCTATGAGAGGATTGTATTCAAACTTGCCAGCATGTCTTGCTGTCTAAAAATGGTGTGCAGTCTGATGCAGAATGACCAGTCCAGTGAACGTAGTATGCGTGTAGAGACCTTGATTCCAGGTATTGACATCCATGAAGAAGATGCACAACACTATTGTTTTCTGCTGCAGGTGAGAGAGTTTGAAATAGCTGCTTAGTTGTGATTTTCGTCATGATCATTACAATTTCTTAGTTTTCATGTAACTTTTTAGTGTTTTTGTTTCGAGTACTTTAATTTGTTTTGCCTGTGTTGTACGTGAGACATAACAATATTTTGTTTTGAAGGTCTACTATCATCTGGGAGCCTTTGAAGACTCGGTAAACTTCGCTCTGTGCGCGAATGAAAAGTTCAATGTTAATGATTCGTCCGAGTATGTGGAAACAATCATTGGTAAGCAAGCATGTTGTCTAGGTTGAGAAATTCCTTAACCTTCTCTTCAACGTTGATATAATTTAAGTGAATATAAACTCTGCAGCATATCAGTTCATTGGTTATAAATTTTATAATAACATGAATGTTAAGCATTACAATGGGCTCCTTTTATTCCTCCGCACTGTAAGAAATGACGATGACGAAGCATTGCAAGTCTTTACTGTTGAGTTTCAAATGGCCGTGTGTTTCATAGTTAGTTGTGTTTGATTATATTATAATTGATTCGTCACATCTACTTCCAAAAGTGTTCAGGAAAAGTTTGGTGAGCTTTATTTGAGGCTGACTTGGAGTTATGAGTTTAAACCAATGACTTTGTGAGCATGATTCCTTTGTATGGAAAGAGCCTTATTCATGTGTGCCTTTGTAAGGTTTATGCTGATGAGAATTTAGTAGATGAAGTTCTTAAAACCGAACAAAGGCTTTTAGTTGATGGTGAAAGATTCCGCTGCGATTATATTGTCTAGGTTAGAATAGTTTACAAACAGTTTTCAGCTACTGGACTGCATGCTGTGTATACAAGTGTGTGTGTGCAACTGTGCATGTATATGTGCATGTTTGTATGTGTTTAGGTGCATGTATGTATGTGTTTGTGCGTGTTTGTGGCCATGTATCTATGTAGGGGTGTCTATGTGTTTGTGTACATGTATGTGTGTGCAGCGAAGTGCATTGATCAGTACGTCAAGCTGAGAGTACAGATCTCTGAGAAGAAGGCGGAAGAGTCGGAGATGAACCGACAGCTGGAGAAAGTCGTCAATCAGATGTTTGATCGCTGCTTGGAGGACCATCAGTACAAACAGGTTAGAGTCTTTAATCGTAGATTCGTGGCTGTTAACGTGGCTCGACTGTGGTCTACTGGCACTGCACGAAAGCTTTCAAATGGCTGGCTCACTACACTCTCGCTTGAGCGTGTGATAACAGCAACAGTTTCTTTATTATTTCATTGACTATTAGTATAAACAGTTTATTTTCTGTATTACCATATGTACATAATTTTTTTATTAATTTGCATTTCAAAAGGGATCGGTCACCGACGGTATAAAAGTGGGCATGGAATGCCATGTGTCCTCTCTCCGACCTGTCAAGTCTGGTACTGCCTCTGTCATTGTCGGCTCTGGCAGGTGAGACCAGGTGTGCAGGTGAGACCAGGTGTGCAGGTGAGACCAGGTGTGGATGTTATTCAAGTAAATGCATGTAAAGATTTGAACTGAATGTGTTAGAGAGAACCGAGGAGGTTTGTATGAATGTGCACAGTTCTTGCAGTGTTCAAACCTGTCAACTGTTGTACATGTGTGTAGTACTGTGTACAGCACACCTGCCCTGTGTAATAAAGTTGTGCAACAGAGTTTGAATGCTTTCTGTACAGGCTGTTGGTATTGCGCTGGAGGCTCGACGCATGGATATCTTTGAGAAAGCCATCAAGCAAGCCGTAAGCTGTCTTAAGTCTATTGGCAACAATATCTACTTTGCAAATGTATCAGTATACATTAAAATTAATTAAATTTGGACAGGCATTAACAATATAGTAGTTTTATGTTGTCAGTTTTACGCTGGATGATGTTAATCTGGATGATGATAATTATGATGTTGATGATAATGATGATGATGATGTTTGTTGTCTGTACTGATTGTCTGTTAGAGCGCGTCAGCAGATCAGATATTTTTCTAGTGATTCCTTTTAATACTTATTATTTTAATGTTAGTGTTAATTAATAATTAATGTTTTTATTGTATAATTAATTATTAATATTGATTAATGATGAATGTTTTATTTTCATATAGATTTATAGATTATAATCAAATCTGCTCACGCGACTTCCAATTGTACTGCTTGCACTGTGATGTTTCCCTGTATTTCACCCGCATACCACACATTATTTATTCAGTCCCTTTCAATATAACACAAACCTGTGCATGACATACAAATACACAAGTGCAAGTATACAATGACGAAAGTATAAAATAGACAATTTCAGTACTTGCATAAGTTTTTTTGACAGAAAGGAAATATTTCCCCGTAAGCAATACAGCTGTCGACATCTGTTGGTATTCCTTATATAATTTAACGAGTTTATTTACATTTACAAAGGGTAGCAATTTTATGCATTTAGAATAGAACAAGCTTGCAGTTAGATTAATAGTATTGACAACCAATTTTATTCTAAGCAGGACCATTTAATGTATTGTATTGAAATAGCAATACGCAATTTGTATTGACACAGCAATAATCTAGTTGTTGCAGTGAAACTGTACGAGGTTATGCGTGTGTGCGTACAGGGTTCTACGGCTGATGAGACGAGGGACATGCTGTCCTATGCTTTCCGCGTCTGTCTCTCTCTCGTACAGAACCGACTGTTCCGCAACACGGTCCTACAGGCTCTCGTCAAGCTGTACGAACAGCAGTCTCCACCGGACTACATCAGTATATGCCAGGTACCGGCAGGACGTTATTAACTTTGAGAAAGATCATCATTATTTTCATGCTATGTCTCTTCATTCATTTTCTAACTAACTTCTGGAGCCGCTTCCATCATCTTCACCATTTAACATTTACATTCAGTCAGTTTTCCTGGTCAGAAACGTTAGATATCTCACACAACGGAAATTGTCCTTCTCTCAATCTGGTCATTGCAGTTGTTGCCCACCACTCGCTTCAATCAGACTAGCAAGTCTTCAGCTTTATTCTTGTTATTTATGTCGATTTCAACATGAGCCTAGGATTAGACCAGTTGTTTTGTATTCACTGATAAATATCTCTTTCATGCAAAAGTTGAACATTTGCATATTTTTTTATTTTGTATTAGAAAGAGCTCTTATGCTGTATTGATTGATGCTGTTGTTTCAGTGTTTGATATTTCTCAACGATCCTCAGACCGTTGCCGAGCAACTCGAGACACTGATCAAGCAGAGCCAGGTAATGAAATCTTCTACACAGCTTTAGTCAGAAATGTCCCATGCTTTCAACTTGTCAACTTGTTAATAAGTTTTTATCTCATATTGTCTCATTTGTTGGTCGAAGTAGAACATGGTTTGTTTTGATAAGATAAATTGTGAGCGGACATTTTAAATACAAACACGCTTTGGTCTGTGCAATACATTTAGGCCATATAGAAAATTAAATATTTAGTATTTTGTATGTATAATTACTTAATGTGGTTGTATTATGTTGATGTTTGCAATTAAATCAAACGTAAATTACTAAGATAGGCGTTGTTTGTTACAGTAGTGACTAGAACTTTCAATTAATTCATGCATAAAAAAAATGCACATCATATTTTCTGTCTTTATTATTTGATATATTTTGCACTTTTGTATTCAGTGTCATGTTTATCTTTAAATCCGTGAGTTGTGTTGGAACGTTGTTTGCCTCTCAGCAATCGGCTCTGATGGCTTACCAGATCGGCTTTGATCTCTACGAGTCGGCGACCCAGCAGTTCCTACAGAATGTTCAGGCCGCTCTTCGGCACCTGGCTCCGACAGCCCCAGCTGCACCAGATGCTAACGACGGTGAAACGTGAGTTATGCACGGTGTATTCTGTGTACAGTCGTGCACGTGTTGTTACAAATAGTGTTGAAATAAATTGTTTTTTGTGTCGTAAATTTATTCAATGATTTTGTAAAAAATTTATTTGAATAATGTAGTAAATAAGTAAAAGCCATCGTAAATTAAATTGAATCATCGTTATTAGTTGATTTAGCTTTTGTGGTGCAACCTAAGAACGAATTGTCCCTTGCTTCTATTATCTGATGTTGTTTTTGTTCTTCTTTAATGTTGTCTGTTACAAATGATTCTGCTAGTTCTCTAAAGTTATGAACAGCAAGATATATGAAATATGTTTTGATTTCTTTAAGAACGATCATTTAGAGAGTGTTGTAGGCGATGTTGATTTCGTTGCTGCCTGTGTGCTTGCTATAATTATCATGTTGTCTGGTTTTCATTGTGTTGCTTGTGGTTGCTGTTGCACTCATTCATGTGTTATATGTTGCTAGTGCAATGGAGACTGATGACAATAATCCTGCTCCGCCTCCTGCTCCATTAGTAAGTACTCATGCTTGCAGTTTGTAGAATCTATTCGTAGAATTTATTTAAGGAAGGAACAAAGTGTTGTACGTGTAATCTGTGCCTTGACTAGCTTGGCATGTGTTGCTGAGAACAGCTCTGTTTTATGAAGTTAACTAGAGTGATTGTGCCACAATAAATCAATGGATGAAATCTAAAAGATTTGCCAATTGAGTGATTGGCAGTTGAGTGTTGCTCATGATGAGCATTAGTCTCTACAGAGGCTTGCAGGTATCTTTCCCATTCATTGACAGTGTCCACTAGCCTAGCAAAACAGAGTGCTGAACAGTAGCAACCCAGCGGAAAAGAGCTGGATGTAATCAAAGCTGTCTTTTGAGCCAAGCTTTTTCTGATAGCTTCAAGCGCTTTTCCGCTGCAAGCCAGCGAGCTATGCGGAATCAAAAGCTGCTTTAAAATGGGCGTGTACCGCTAGGTCGCTATGTTAGTCTATTATCGCAACCTTTGGCTCCAACATTGACCAATCGCGTGGAGCGCTTACCGCTGAGCTAGCGAAGATGTCCAGTAGCGTTAATTGATTTTACGCTAGAATCTAGCAAGCTAGCTTTAAAAAGCTGGATGAAAGCTCTTTTATGCTAAGCTACTGGTCAGACCCATTGTTGCAACTACACCGTGGAAGTATGAATATGGTTGCATAAGATATTCTGTGATTAGGTAGTACTTGCATTTTTCTAGTAAAAATGTACTGTACCGTACACTGTAGAATAAGATTTATTAGAAGATTTATTCTATTCTGTAGAATAAATCTCGTGGTGCTGTGAAATAGGTAGTGTTGTATGATTGAATAAATTTCATGGTCCCTGCAGGGAGATGTTGTTGGAAACATCTAACCCTTGCTGATAATGAAAAAAACTGGCATCAGTTTGTATGTGTTGGTGCCATCATTATTACATTAAACCATTGCTGATAAGGAAATAATCGTCATTCTTTAAATGTTGATGATGACGCTGAAGTATTGCTATGTGATTACAGAGTGAGGCGGACAAGGTGGTGCATGATCGACTTGCCAAGCTGCACACAATCCTCAGCGGTGAGATCACCATCGGTCTTCACCTTCAATTCCTCATCCGCACTAACAAAACAGATCTTCTCGTCCTCAAAAACACAAAGGTATAGAAATAGCGCTTGCTAATATTGCTATTATATTTGGTTTTAAGAAGTTGTCTTTTACATTTTGTTGATATATTATTTACTAAGTCTGTCTATTCTGAATCTTTATCAATCAGATTTAGATTTAATGATAATTATAATTTTTGAGTGTTTTTTGTATGTGTGATTGAACATTATTATTGATTTTTTTGTTTGTTTGTTTATTTGTCATGTATTATATTTACGTTTTATGCTGTGGTCCTGTATGTGTTGTTGTTGTATGTGTTAGGACAGTGTTAGAAACTCTGTATGTGTTGTTGTTGTATATTAGGACACTGTTAGAAACTCTGTATGTCACAACGCTACTGTGATTGCCAACGCTCTCATGCACTGCGGAACAACTTCCGATCAGTTCCTCAGGTAGATAAACGTATTGTTAATATTATTAGTAATATTATGCTATTAGTTGTTTGCATATTTTTGCAGCAATGGCTACAAATGACTGATTTAGCTATGCTTGCATTCTGTTGTATGTTGTGTTGCATGATGTCATTGTGTCATGCCATTGTCTTCATGTCATTGTATCGTGTGTAGTAACATTCTATCATGCTGTTGTGACGCGTCATTGTCTTGATATCGTCGTTGTTGTGTTGTTTCATTGCGTCATATCATTATTTGATGCTATTGTGTCATGCTATTGTAGTCATGTCATTGTAGTCATGTCATATGCACTAGTGCATACGAGACTAGAGTGTTGTGAATGTCGAGGTGTTAATAATATTGATTAGCATGCGACGAATGCTTTGAGGGGGTGATGGAGATGTCTTCATAGTCATATTTATAGCATATCACAGATACTGCTGCTGCTTGCTGAAGTTTTCATTACATGCTTATCTTGCATTTGAAGTATGTATCACAGTTATAATCACTTCATGGTTATATTTTCATTGAGATGTTTATCACAGACATCGCTACATATTTCAAGATTTAAACTAAAGAAGTTTTAAGAACTGTCTTTAATTTGCTTGCCTTTATTTAGCCATGTCTGTCTGTGTACTTGTGCATCAGAATGGCGAGAGCTCGTCGTGTTGAGATCTAATATATTGTTTAGTGTAACGCGTAGCTGTGTGGTTGTTGTTGTTTAGAGTAACGCGTAATTGTGTAGTTGTTGTTGTTGTTTAGAGTAACGCGTAACTGTGTAGTTGTTGTTGTTGTTTAGAGTAACGCGTAACTGTGTAGTTGTTGTTGTTTAGAGTAACGCGTAACTGTGTAGTTATTGTTGTTTAGAGTAACGCGTAGCTGTGTGGTTGTTGTTGTGTGTGCAGGGATAACCTTGAGTGGCTGGCTAGAGCAACTAACTGGGCAAAGTTCACTGCAACGGCTAGTCTAGGAGTTATTCACAAGGTTTGTGCAATTAGCTCATCACGCTTAATGACAACAAATAGAACAAGTGATGTGATTTGTGACGATGCTATTGTGGTTCTTTCTAGATGAGGATCACTAACAAATGGAATATGAGTTTGTCTACATTTAGTTGTGAGAAGCTGTGATTTGAAAACTCATACAATTTTTTGGTTTATATAGATATGTCTATTTTAGCTTTCAATGTAGATAATTGTTGTATATGTATATGTACAACGAATGTATGTATTGTATATATTGTCTATATCAATATGCTGTATGTGTTTGTATACATCGATTCTAATGCTTCACTTATAGCTCATCATTGGTATGAAGATGTTTGCATATTTCTCAATGTGGTATGCCGTGTGAAATTGTGTGTCTCTACTTTTGTGTGTTGATGATAGGGTCATGAGAAAGAGGCTCTTCATCTGATGTCCACATATCTACCTAAAGACTCTGGACCAGGCTCTGCCTACTCTGAGGGTGGTGGTCTCTACGCACTAGGTGGGTACCCTACACTATGATGGTTAGAATACAATAATATAGTAATACCTATTTCGACTTTTTGATTGAATGATTTTTAGCCTTAAAAAAATTCTCTTTGATTGTTAAGTCTACTGAGTTGGGTCTAGTTCAATAAGTCTTTGAAGTTTGAGCTATTGTAGCCTTATTTTATGATCAGAGTGTTTTAGCCCCAGTCATCATCTTTCTTTCTTTTCTTTAGTTGATACTTTTCAACAATTTAAGTTACGTTAAAAATAGTAAATTTCTACCAAATTGTGCACTAATTGTTGTTAGTGTGTAAAGTTTGTAGCATCTCTATTAGACGATGATGATGATGATGATGATGATGATGATGATAGTGCTCTGTCCGAAAACAAGTCCTGGAGATGGTTATTTGTCTTGCGTATTACTATGCATGACTTTAACTACCGATCCACTAGGCCAGATGGGCACGGGTGGGCGGCCAAAGGTGCTTCCCGTACATTTGAATACCAAATAAATATTGAAAGGTTATGATGATAAGTATGACATCTATGATGTCACTTTAAAAAATTCTCTAGTCCACAACTCATTTTAAATGCATTGTTGGCTCAGTTGAAAGTCATTCATATATTTTATTTATCCTTAACGTTTGAGCAGGAATTCCCGAGGAATATGTAATAATAAGATGTAATCACATTTTTTATTAATGTTTGACGAGAGGAGAGGAGGTGGAGTGGTGTCTTCAAAAATTTCCGACAAGCGGAAGGCTGGCGGCGCGAAAATTTCCTACAATTTTCCGACGAGCGAGTTTGGAAAAATTCTCGACACGACCATGCTGGATTGTAAGCTTTGAGATGAGGGTTAAATATAATATAGTCTGGGAAAATCCCTGGTTATGCGGAACGTGTATACATTTACAATATTGCACAATTTAATATTGTCTATCTCTCATCCTAACATATAATATTGCAACGTTACGGATTGCGTTGGCACAAATCCATTTAGAAAACAATCCACAGAACAGGCTGGAATTAATTCATCAATTAGCCCAAAAGTTCCTCACTTTTAAGAGGAATGCCTGAGGATGATAATTACGGTTTTTTATATTTCATGAAATATACCATGTTAATTACAATTCATTTTTGCCTTGATTAAATATGTATGTGATAATATTTATATAATTATATTTCTATTGTGCAGGGATACTTTCAAGACCATATGAAGAAAGTTACCGAAACCTAAAATCAATCATCCTCTCCATACTGAAGCAACTTGGATACGGAAATGGTGCAGTAATTGAAGAAAAGATACAAACTCAAGCTTTGCATTTGGTAACTTACATAAGAGCT
>JAQFYQ010002785.1:0-11315 GCA_034694885.1 Buchholzia appendiculata
CTGAGTGAAAGCAGAACCGTGCAAGGTTTGAGTGTGTGTTGTAAGAATGTGTACATGTGTACAGGTATGCTGACACTAAGTGAACGCAGAACCGTGCAAGGTTTGAGTGTGTGTTGTAAGAATGTGCATGTGTGTGTGCAGGTATGCTGACACTGAGTGAAAGCAGAACCGTGCAAGGTTTGAGTGTGTGTTGTAAGAATGTGTACATGTGTACAGGTATGCTGACACTGAGTGAACGCAGAACCGTGCAAGGTTTGAGTGTGTGTGTTGTAAGAATGTGTACATGTGTACAGGTATGCTGACGCTAAGTGAACGCAGAACCGTTCTCCTACACGTGGAGAAACTCGACGCTCAAGTGGAGAAACTGAAAGAAGACGATCCAGAAGCTAAACCACCCAAACATGTCGAAGAGGTTTGTGCCACTTTGTTCTTGCAAGGTTTATCATTACATTGATATTACTTTGTGCGTTTTATCACGCTGTTGTCGTTGTCAATCAATCAGATCGTCTTGTGTAACATGGATTGGTTCAAATGATACTTCAAAAGTAAAATGCTACTAGTTATATTATCAGTCATTTGTTTATTGAGGATGAGTATTGGCTGTTTGCCAGTGAAATGTTGGGATGAGGGTCGCCTGGTTTCTCGAAGTACGGATTTCTCTTCATTGTTGAGATTTTCTTGCTGGAATAGCTAATGGTCTGCCTGATAACCTTGGTGCTATCCTTGCTGCCCTGGTAGGGAAGAATGGGGGAGCTGGTGCAAGCCTACATTCGCACTCATCTTCAAAAGCATGTGTCGGGTTGACTATGGCCACAGTGGCAAATGATGAAATAATTTGTGATTAAGACTAATGTAAAACGGAATGTTTGGTTTCTTCGTATGGTAGATAATGGTCGTGTAATTCCTTGATTGATGTACCCAGGAGCGTGGCTACAGCGAGCGAGTGTTGGATCGAGATGTCCGAGCGAGATCACATCTAAAGCTTCCCGCTCCGACGCTCGAAGAGTTGAATGCGATGGAGAGACTTCCGTTGTTAGACGAAGACGAGACCAAGTCGTTGCTCAAACATCTGCGCATCACCGTCGTTCAGAGGGAACGGTCGAGCGATCGGCATCACGACCGGCATTCCAGCAGTCGACGCAAGTCAGCGGAGCGTGGAGGCAGAGATCGGGGAGATGACAGTCGGGACCGGCATGAAGGAAGGAAGGAGGAGAGTTCAAGGAAGAGAGCAAGTCAGGACCAGTCATCACGCTCAAGCGATAAGCCTAGGTATGTTGATTCTTACATTGAAAATATCTTTAACATTGTTTAGACGTCTACGTCGTCTAGTCTTCGTTGTCAGATTGTATTTGACACCGCTCCTGTATTAGTATTTAGATAAGAAGATATGGTATTATACTCTAGTTGTTCTACTAATATTTGATTGTACACCTATTCATTGCACTCGCTGGGGATTTAGTGTAGGAAGCGTTTATCGTTGGGTGCTTTTTGTCTCTGACTTTCAGCATTGCAGAATATATAAGACTATAGTAAGGGGTATGATGTGTTATGATGTGGTATGATGTTCACCTTATGATGTGTTACACATTGCACACATGTGATCTGTGACACATTGTGTACATGTGATCTGTGACACATTGTGTACATGTGATCTGTGACACATTGTGTACATGTGATCTGTGACACATTGTACATGTGATGTGTGACACATTGTGTACATGTGATCTGTGACACATTGTGTACATGTGATCTGTGACACATTGTGTACATGTGAGCTGTGACACATTGTGTACATGTGAGCTGTGACACATTGTATACATGTGATCTGTGACACATTGTACATGTGATGTGTGACGCATTGTGTACATGTGAGCTGTGACACATTGTACGTGTGATCTGTGATGCATTGTGAGTTGTGATGTGATCTAGTTCTCCTTGTTATCATTGTTGTCAGTGATAAGAAGTTAAAGGTAGAACAAGCAGCAGCAGCTGTTGTATCTCAGGCAAGCGAAGCAGCAGCAGAATCAACAGAGCCACAAGTCACCGAGTCGAGCGAACCAGGGGCGATACACAACAAACATATTGGTGAGCAGCTGTATGATTTTATCTTAAGTTTGATTTCACTAGTACATTTCAGCTTAATTTGCATTATATGGTTTGTGTTATATGGTTTTGTATTGCATGATTTTATATTGTATGGTTCTGTGTTGTATTGTTCTGTGTTGTATGATTTTGTTTTTGTGTTGTATTGTATGGTTTTGTGTCTGTACGGATTGTAGTTAACCCTGTTGTTTGAATTTACCTATAGTTCATTTTAGTGTTGTGTTGTTGTTTTGGTTTGTTTTGGTTTGTTGAGTATTGTTTGAGTAATTCATGATTTGTTTACTACTGTTTGTTTGGTTTCTGATTTGTTTATTGTTGCTGACCAGTGTGGTTTATTCTTTAATCAGTACTGGTTGTTTGGTTTATGGTTTTGTTCTGTGCTGTTTGTGTTGTGTTATGGTTTATTGTGAATGTTTCACGGTTGTGTTTAGGAGAAGTAGATGAATTGCAGCATGAACACGTAGAGGAAGATACAGGAGAGAACTTTGATGGACCTGGTTATGTCAATGTGGTGAGTTGTTGCTCTCTTGCTATTCTCTTGTCTTTGGAATCCTAACATTAACCTGCTGTTTCATGCAGTAGTCTGTAATTGCAATCTACGGCTCTTTCGATTAAGAGAATTTAATGTGTTTCAAATGTTTAAGTTGATATATGTTAGAACTCACTAGATAGTGTCATTTTCTTAGTGTCAAACAAATGTGACATGATGTGATCCTTGAAGCTAACATTTTGCTATTATTAGCTGATCAATATATCAGTTATATGATTTCAGTGTGTCAATGTTTTTGTGTAAAACAATTTAATGTAAATTAGGATTAGATTCAAATATCACTATATGGTGTAATATAGCAGTCAATGTTTGTATGGATATGATGCAGTTCGTGTTGAAAGTAAATCATTGTTGTGTTGTCGCTTGCAGCCTGTGCTGGAAGCGGAGGTAGACGGGGAAATAGATTCGACGACTATCTGAGGCGCTCGCACCCCATCCCGTGTGTGTGAACTCTCACCGGTACGTAGTCTGATAGTCAACTATTACAGTGAACAAATATTTTAATATAGCTGATGATGATGATGATGATGATAGTGCTCTGTCAGAAGAAAGGTCCTGGAGATGGTTATTTATCTTGCATATTACTATGCACGACTTAACCACCGATCGACTAAGCCAGTTGAGCACGGGTGGGCGGCCAAAGGTCATTTCCGTACAGGCAATGGAGTGTTAACAATTTGCCCAGGGTTAACAGTTTGCTACTGAACACGATCAGGGAGGTGAACCCTCTACCTCCTCGCTGCGAGGCATGAACGCTAACGACTGACCTATTCGGTCACTCCAATATAACTGTAATATAGCTGTCAGGTAAATATTCTATAGTTGTAGTAATTACCTGCAAGGTAATGGAGTTAATTAATTAATTAAAGCACTTGCCTTATTCTGCGCTTAAGGTACTTATTGTGAAAACTTTAAGATTTTTAAATTTGTTGTTTAAGACTGTAATCTGACAGGCTGAAGTTGACTCTCTTTGAAACAACTAATTTCACATCATGATGAAAATATTATATTGCAGCTTTGTAGTGAATGTTCTGTATTAGAATTGTATAGTTATTAACTGCATTGTACTGGGCTTAATTGATTAAAATTGTATCGATTGAGTTAGCAACAGTTATGCATATATTGGTGGCATTCTTCATTTTCATCGTCGCTAATCGTTCAGCCTGGCAATGTCTACAATTAACCCTGGGGCTAATTAAATTGGGTTAGCCTTTACCTAAAATTGTTCCTCCATAATTAGAAGAAAAGTGTCCAAAAACATGTTCACTGTGAATAAACTCTGCAGGGCATTCTTACATTTTCGTTGCATTTTGAATGAAAAAGTTTTACAGCCGGATGCCCTTCCTGACTTCAGCACTTGCTGCTGGCGAAGTGGACCTCATTGAGAAGTACAGTGGGTCTATTGTAGAGCCCGACAACGCTGGGCTAATTATCAAGGTCTTGCGTTCTGTACAACTCAAGTGTACCTATTGCGTGATTAAATATGACTGATTACGTGAGTGGCATTGTTCTGCTTTCATTATGTCGTGTTCGTATTGCACATGTTTTATGCTTTTATTTTGCTAGCATTGTGCTTTTTGCTTTGTGATTGTATTCTGTTTGCTTCTGTAATTGTTGCTTTAATACTTGTGCTATATTGTGCCTCAGTTGTGCATTGTTTGAGTGTATTCTGCTTGTATCGTGCTTGTATCGTGCTTGTATCATGCTTGTATCATGCTTGTATCATGCTTGTATCGTGCTTGTATCGTGCTTGTATCGTGCTTGTATCGTGCTTGTATCGTGCTTGTATCGTGCTTGACTCTTGACTTGTTACAGGTAACGTGTTGCTGGAATGCGTGCAAAGCTCTGATGGTATCACTGATTCTAGCATGCAGCTGTGTGTCAGTCAACTCATGTCCATTGGCCGGTGTCTTACTGTAAATTGAATGCCGATAGTTTTCTCTGTGTGTGAACTGAGCTGCTTTTCTGTTTTCTAACTTTATCAAAGTTTTCTGTGTGGACATCGCGTCGTGAAGTGTGTTATCTAGCTGGATCTCTGTCTAGTGGGCACGACTCTCGGCTGATATGATTTATTGGAGTTGGTGTCCTTGTTTTGTGCTGTGAACACTGTAGAGAGATCAATCCGAACAGTTCTGTACTCAGATATTGTAAATGAGTTAGATCGGCAGTAACTTAAAAAGAATGGGATTATTTATCACGTTCCCAGGTCACATGACCCGGGAATATCAGCCAATCAAAAGTCAGAATATCGGCCTCTGCTGTCAATGTGTTCATTGTGCGGTTTATATATTTTTCAAATTAGTATTTTAATTTTTTTTAAATATCATCTTAATCATTATTTGCATTAAAATCGGCACTATTGTCAACTAATTTATTTTAAAATATTATTCATTTAATGATTTGTGTATTTTGATGTAACTATACTGTAGACAGAATATTTGTAGAGGAGGCCTTTGAGTGGCTGAAAATGATCACAAACGCCTGGATCACCTGGCACTTAGAAGTACCACTGTAATTGAATGAGAGTTGTTACCAATGCCGATCTAATATTATTGAATTTCTTTGGTTTTGTGTAGCAGTGTATCTTATAGTGGTTGTGGTTGTGCGGGCGTTCGTTATGCAGTCAGATATTTACTTTACTTGTTTCTCAGAGAAACAAGTAAAGTTTTTGTTGTTTTCTAACTGTCAGATAGTATTAGGTCAGGTCTCACATCCTGGTTGGCTTGACCAGTCTCGTGGAGACCGTATCTTGCGACGACATGTCGGAGTCGTCGACAAGAACAGCAGTTATGAAACGTCATAGTGTCATGGCTGTATGTTTACCACTGGCTGTTTGTTTACCATTGTCACATTCGAACTTAGTAAATTTGTCTTTGATGTGAATAATAACAAATAGCTTTGTGAAGTACTAAGACGCAATTTTCAAGCTACTTGTTTATTTTTTGTAGCTCAGACCGCAAATGTTTGAAAGTTAATTCTCTTGAGCGAGAGAACTCCTACTCTCTGATATTGTCCTTGTTTTTCTTCGCATTGTTCTGTCGATATATTTCTCTGCTTTCTGAGCACATATCTAAATCACTTGCGGTTGACTACATCATTGTTTCAAGACTGTTTATAAAAATTACCGTTGAATGTTTTGAGACATTTTTTATTTGTTTAAAGTTTGAATTGATTTCTCATTGCTTGGTCTGGTGTGTTCATTAGTTGTGTGTTGCAAAAAGTGCAACAGTAAGTTGCATTTAGGCGTCTTGTTGAGTTGTTGCGTTTTGGAGAACAAATTTAGTAAAAAAAGGAGAACAAATTTATGCATCAACAGATCGGTCATGATGAAGCATGAGTGGCTGTCGACAGGGTTGCAGGCTTTAGATGCATGCAATCTATGCCTGCGCTCAGCCTTCTCTTGTGAAAGTGAACAGTAGACTATCAACAGGTGATGATGATGATGACAATGCTGCTGTTTGGACAAAATGAAGCGAATACTCCTCTAAAGAAATCATAAGAAAAATGTTAAAGTTTGATTACTTGAAATAGTCTCCTATTTATCTTCTCTGCTCCCCATGCCACAATTGTGACTGGTGCCAGCTCCGCAAGTGTTTTTGCAATGGTCATACTGCATGTTGTTTTTGTTTTGTCCCTCCCTAGCCTCCATCAGGCAAGGGCCCGTTCCGCCTCCAGCTGCCGCCATGGTGTCCTCCCACAGCTGTAGTAGGTCTGCTACTACCACGGGGTCATGCCACAGATCCAGGGGTTCCAGGTTGGTTTTAATTGAGTGGCATGAGAAGAGGTGAGGGTGTCGTGGTTGTAGGTTTTGCATAGTGGGCAGAGAGGAGATTGATGAGCTTGTGGGTTTATTTTGTGAAGGTTCGAGTAGAGAAATGGTGATTTGTTGGTACGGAGTTGTGCGAGTCTCCGTCTGGTTTTCTGAGTTTAGGTCTGATATACTGTATTAGCTATGGCTATACTGTATTAGTTACAGCTGTACTGTATTAGTTATAATTATAGCTGTACTGTATTAGTTATAGTTATAGCTGTACTGTATTAGTTATAGTTATAGCTGTACTGTATTAGTTTTGAAGATCATATTTAGTTAAGCTCTGTCATATTCTCTGTTCTTGTTATTTAGATTATGTAGAATGGTTTAAACTATACGTCAATCTGAGAATAATGTATAATAATAGTATTTTGTTGAACAAAATATTTATTATATTTCCTCTTCCACCTAAGAAAGGGCTTTGTATCATGGAACATTGTGCATTTTTCCAGTATTATTAGAATGCAACAAATACTCAGCCAATATGGAAGGCATTACTGTTTCTATTGTGGCAGTTAGCCAATTCAGGGTGCAACCCTCAACCATATGAAAGACAATCAGAAAACTGTTACTTGTAATGACTCAACGATGTGCTAGAATATCTGAACTGTTTGCACAACTCCTCTGATACAAATGCCTCCATTATTGAGATGGAGGTTTTCTTTAAAATCTGTCGGATGTGCTGCTATTATTTAATAAATGAATAAATTGTAGTTGAAATGGTTTAATTAATTATAATTATGAGTGCTTTTATTTACAGATGAAATATATATCTATTTGAAATTTGTTGATTGGTAATATATTCAAATGTGTGCGAACATTAGTCGATGTTGATGAACTGCTGCTAACAACACTAATATTATTTATTTTACGACTTAATTCACACAACACTGAATGCATATGTTGTCTGCACGGGAAGAACTATGGCCTACCACTATACTCATGTCGCAGGCCTAGTGGATCGGTGGTAGAAGTAATATTACTCACAAGTAACAATCGCAAAGGACCTGCCTTTGTTCAGAATTCTGTCGTCATCTTCATCGACCAACAGTTAATGTGTTATACATTGCAAGACAGTTTGTAGACTAGGATTAATGTGAACATTGACCGGCTACAATTGACATTAGAGTTTATTGGACATATTAGCCAGTATACAAGACTGCTACATCAGTTATCGCTAGACTTGAGGCCTGTATGATAGATTAAGTTTGAGTTTGTTGTTCTTATATTAGTCTGATCTTGTCGTCGTGTATTATGATTATTTATCAATTACACTTTTCGTTCACTTTCTCTTGTCTTTCACAATGACTGTTCCTGGCAGATAATCATCACCCATCTTGGACAGATTTCCAGACTCATGAATCACCTCCGAGAGCCTGTTCACCTCTAACTTGTCCTTGCCCCACATGGTCGGACGGATGGTCTTCATGGTCGCTAGGTGGCCGGCCACTGACCCAGACACGAGGTCACCCACTCTGAGGCGGGTCGGTTGCTGGACGGTCTTCCATGTGGCCAGGCGGCTTGTCGTCTTTGTGTCAGGTATGCTGCGTCTGCCCACACGTGGGACCTTGAAGAACGTCTGGCGGGACCTGTCGTTAGCGTCGAGTGGTGCCTGGGCTCCGGTGTAGACGAACACGTACTGGTCGTCTTCAGGTACGAGTCCGTCCATGTCCCCCACCGACCAGGAGTCGTCTCCGGACATGGACCCAAGGTCATCACGCTTGCCCATACGCAGCATCGTTAGGTATCTCTTGAGAGGATTGCTTTGAATGTATGCGCCAGTGCAGCATGTTACTACAACATGCACGGCAGTATTTAGTCACCCTAATTTCTTGTTTCACTTGAATCTTTAACAAGTTTTTACATGTTAGGCTGTACTATACAATCACAAATATAAATTTAGCTCAAAGTCAACAGTTTAATAATTTGAAGCATATGTCCATTTTCCTGTTCTGAATCTAATAGTTCAATAATGACAGCGATAATGTAATCGTAACAAATGCACACACAAACAAAACAGATTTTAATTATTCGACTGCAATGTCACTCGTGTGGAGTTTACACTAGTACAACGGCGTATAGTATTATTGCCTCATACTGCATTCTGGGTCGACTACAGTTGCTAGCCGCTTCCCTAGTCTGCATATAAGCTGTACTCCCGGCCTTTCTAGAAGTGGACAGTGGATACCAATGGGTTTTCACAATATTTGCTGTTAGTTCTCTAATTACTATGCCACCTTGTCAGTATGAACAGCTTATAGAGATGTAATCGTACCACTGTGGCAATGCAGTGTATAGACGTTTCCCCAGTGTAACCTATTGCATGTCATATCCCGCCTAAAAATGGATGGGGATCAATGTTCATTCATTCCATGCCACCCCCCCCCCTCCCCCAGGCAAAACGACTATACTTTGACTCGCGTGTCCCACTTGACCTTCACGAAGTGACACGAACCAATAGAGAACCATAAGAACAGTTTCACTCTTTACCCTATAAATGAGCGTTGAGTTGCGCCGTGTAAAAGGAGCGTTGCAAAAAGAAGGAGATACAAGAAGCGCTTAAGCCCTTGAAAGGTTTAAAATTACATAAGATGTCAATATTCTAACGAAATAGAATATTGAAATAAAAAAAAAGAAACATGTGCACTAAGCATCGTTAGGTATTTTTGATATATTCAAATTTAATCCTTAACAAATAATTACAATCACTTTACAATACTAGTAGTGTTGCGTCTATTTCTATTAAAACGGGCGTAGTATTTGACAAAATTAAATTATTACTCACAATTAATATATGAATGATGTCTGCACTCTACACAATCTGCAGTATCAAATTGTCAAACTAGTGAATGTATGTATTGGAAGGATTGCTATTCTATAATCTTTATCGCATGATTCTAAAACAACATATATTTGTCTTGCACTGCAAACCCTGCTTAATTGTTTGTTGCTATTTTAATCTTATAATTCTCTTATGCCTTGCAAGTTGCAACTTCACCTTTGCCCTCCTTTGCTTCAACGCAGCTAGCAACTTCTCTAGCTTTTACATCGCTAAAACTTGCTGCTTGAATTATTTTAGTTTTGCCTCTTGCCTCTCTCTTGTTTCTGATATCACCCCATTTAACTATAACATTGTTCAATAGATGTACCTTCGTCTGACGCAAAGCTAAATACCTATCTGCTACGTAATGGCATAGAAAGCTGTAGAAGATCTATTTTTGAAACAGTTTCTAGGCTCTAGGCCTAGGCCTGAGCTTAGAGACTGCGCAGCTGCTAGTCCCTTTAACTGCGCAACTCTGGGCGCTTGGTGGCTTTTCTCTGGTGCGCTCCAACCCTCCGGACGTACGGAAACTGTCATGGCGAATTGCCGAAGCTTAACTATATCTCGAACTCGAAATTAAACTGTATCAAAATTGGATTGATTATTAAAAACTGGAACTGTATCGTTGTCGTCGAGTTATATTGCGAGCGAAGTGTGGAACGATGTTGACGAACGTTGACGACTGCGATGAACGCAAACCAGACACTCAGCGACGACTAGACCGACGACCTTCGACGACCGTCGTTATGACCTTGGACGACGCCACGTCTTTCTTTAACCTTCTTCTCTTATTTCACTTGCTCTAACTCTTCTGACCAACTACATAACCCTCTGACGATCCCCATACGTTACCTCTCGCATGCCATACGACTTTTGCTCTACCTGCTCTACCTTACACTAACGCTAGTTCCCACTCACCCAGACTCAACTGTTCAAGAAACTCGTAGTGCATATCATTTCTTCCCCACTCATATCTCTAAAACCAACCCAGAACCATAGTTATGCCAGTAGTTATTCAGCACTAATTGGGGTTTTTATTTGACCAGAATTGGAATTTTCATTTCACAAATAACAGTATCAAGGCGTAATGACGCACGCTTTTAGAAAATCCATAGCAACCTGGGCACGTTCGAGTCGGTTCGACTTTTGTTCTCTATATATTGAATAACGTATTTACTATGACATTTAGCCTTGACCTTTAACTGCATGCGGGTATACAGAATAGCAACCCGGACCACGGTTCAAATCCCAGCCTCGATGAACTCAATTGTGATGATAATGATAATATGACTGAATCTCCTAATTAATTCAACTAATTAATTAGCTAATATTAATAACCATGAGGCATGTCTTCTAAATATAGAAAACAATATAGAATACAAGAACAGTAAGACAGTCAACAGCACGTATATAAAGCAACACAAATAGTAGCAACAATAGCAGTACCAGCAATAGTAGCAAGTTAATAATAGTGATAATAATAATGATATGGAGAAACCGGTACAATACTCAACGATGTACACACCTTCAAACTAGCAACATTAGCAACACCACGCTTTATGGCTTCGCCCAATTAAGGGTATACCAACGCCTCACGATACTTATACAACTCAAGTACTCAAATACACATACCCTCCACTAACGTCATACATCGACTCAAATACAATACACAATACCTCCAAGTATCAACAATACTTTACACTACAGTTACGTCACATATACAAAACGTTACACTAGTTACTTAGACACTTACATAGAGGTAAACTTCCTGACGACACGGACTCAATGTTATCAGTCCCACAGGGACCCCGGACCTACCAACGTCACCGCAGCTAAGACCTCCGATCCCTTGCTTGTATGGATCTTTAGACACGATCCTCCACACGGGCTGCTGTGTCGCGTGCGTCGAAGCAGAGGTAAAGTGCAGAGCTGGAAGTAGAGTCTTGAGTAGACGTGGATTCTGTGCCGTGACTCGTTAACCGGCCCACTAACGTGGATTCGTGTTCCCGGTTCACCGGGAGTCTGTTCGT
>JAQFYQ010002786.1:0-11315 GCA_034694885.1 Buchholzia appendiculata
AAATTAGGGCTTTGCCCCCCCCCCCCCACCCACCCCCAAAAGGCCCAAGCTGGCACGCACCGATTATAATTAATGCAGACTTTCTTTAGGATCCCTTCTTCTTAACACGAATTTTAGTTCGAAATTTTCTCTTTCACACGCCTAGTATACACTTCTCCATATTGAACGGCATCCATTTGCATGTCTCTGGTTATTTCCTTCAATTTCAATTTGCTAAGATCTCTTTAGCTGGATATCACAGATGTTATTTAGCCCCCCCCCCCCCCACCCACTGCAACCTGCAACCCTCGCTCGATGTTATTTACTTTAGAAATCACTTTGGATTAATCAATACAACCACAATATTCAAGTTGCAATTCGTCACATATATTATTGCAATTTGGAACGGTTTCAGACTTTGATTTATGTTTCAAGCCGATGTTGAGAACGATATATTGCAGTAAAACTCATCGTACTCAATGTAAGATCCGACAGTGCCGTCATAGCTCAACAGTCCCAAATTTAAACATTAAAACAATTCAACATCATTCAACATTTGTAAGTTATATTTGTAAATTAAGTACCGTACGATCTGTTTGAGAATTCCTCTCCCTGCAACCCTCGATCGTCAGAATTAATTTTTGCCGTACATATTCGTTTAGCAACAAGATTGGACAAATTTTCTGCAGACTCTGTAGTATAGGCTACATTGAATCCAAACCGGGGGCACCGGCGTCAGTAGAAGTCCCTGTTCGGTTCATCTTGCCTGTCGATAGCTCGATTGTCTAAACCTCGGAGATTATGCTATATTCGATACCTAGCTCACGAGCGGGTAATTAGTTGATTGTTCGCAGCACCAGTAGAAACGTCGCGGACTAGAGTCACGATTTCCAGAGATTTATCACTTGTAATTCATTCAAAGACGTAAGCTTCTGTCAGTGTAATTAAATCGAGTATAGAGAACGGGATACCACCTGTTCTCAATCATATTATATAGTAGATCGGTGACTTTGTCGTCTGCAATCACCTGGACGTATAGGCCTACCCTCGGACAGAGGTCAAAGGGTACCATCATTCATTCAATCCCTCTTGACTCTTGCCAATTAATTCCTCTTGACTCTGGACATTCAATTCCTCTTGACGCAAGAAATTTATAAAAATGATTCATCAAACAATAACTATGCGATAAAAATAAATGAACTCGTAGCACCTTTAAACTTTAATACATTATCAATATTAATTAAGTGCCACACAGATTGAAAATTACATACAATAAAATCATTCACAACTATATACAATTCTTGATCAATGTTAGATAACAAGTTACTTACATAATATAGGCAATAAATAAAACGTCGTTCGCGTTGACTTTGAATTCCAATATCATTATCATTATGGACCAGAAATCAGCATCTCGTTCTGTGTACTTGGCTGAGAGTTTCATTCGAGAGAGTTTGTTATCGTTTGTTTGCAAGTACGTGTGTGAATGCAAGTCAGTTTATGCGTGTACAATATAGGACGCAAGTTGCGACAAGTAAAGCCACTCGTGTTTTTGTATGCAAAAGTGCTTGAAGACACTTGTTATTGTTCCACTTGGAATTACAGAAGGCGTCACGAAGATGGTAGTATAATCTGCATAGACTATTATGGTAGATGAAAGTGATTGATAAATCCGATGCCGTTTTTCGTATGATTTTTAAAAATCGAGTCTCATCAATATCATTATCGTTATGATCGTTAACGGTATTAGTCTTTATACATCACAATTTCAAAATTATGCAAAATTATAAACGTTACACGTATATGATATAGTTTACAAAGTTTTGATCTTTATGTATGTATATTTACAAAATAATACTGATATCAATGTGATTTGATTTATCATTAAATTATGCATAGTTCTATATATTTTTTTCCAAAACTATTACACATTTCTATAGCAAAACACGAGTCAAAATTTCAAAATATACGTCAACTGCAGAACATAGTGCAATTAAATAAAAGCAAACCAATCAATAGGAATATAAATCTAACAATATCATTTTAATGCAGGGTGAATTGTACGTAGTGGATTTGACTTCTTCTCAGATGATGTCTTATTAAGAGCCAGCTTTGATGATATCTTGACCTTCTCTTTACTACTTGGCCTACTGCTCTGAAGAATCTGAGCGTTCATCAAAACATTGGAAGATGGATCCTGAGGACCACCATTTGCAATCTCATTTGTGCTCAAGATCTTTGGCTGTGCATCGATGACCTTCAGAACAAGATTGTCTATGTATGTTTCAAGGTCAGCGATGTAGGAATCTTTTTTCTGGAGCGCCTTCTTCTGATCAACTATTGTTTGTATTAGGTCCTAAATGGAAAACACACAATGGACATATGCTAACGTACCGTGCATGCAAATATAGATAGTAAGATAAATAATCAGCATTACTCAAGGTAACAGGACATAGAGTAAAGTGAACCAGCTAATGTGACACAGATTAAAGTAACACAGGCTAATGCGACACAGACTAAAGTGACACAGGCTAACATGACACAGGCTAAAGTGACACAGGCTAAAGTGGCACAGACTAACATGACGCAGGCTAAAGTGACACAGGCTAACAAGACATAGACTTACACAGTACAGGCTAACAACACAAACAGTAACCTGGCACAGGCTGATATCATAAAGGCTAGGCTGAAATGTATATAGCTGAATATTTCTGCAATGAATCTCCTACTGTAATCAATGGAACAGTGAATGTTCTGTCATAAACAATAACAAGAACAATTGAGTAACAATGGAAATGTATAGGCATGTATTACAATGGAAGTCATGAAATCACAGATGCAACATGATCAAAAGTTTTAAAAATAGATGAACGAAACACGATCACAGCCAGGACTCTCTCCTCATTACGCATCACTCCCACGTCTTCAGGTCCTACCGATTACCCAAGTTCGAATTGCTTCTTATGCACATATTTTCTTCTGGTAAGATTTTATGCCCAGTAGCGTCGAGCTTTAAAATGCTCGACTAGGCGAGCAACAAGATTTTTGACGTCAGAAAAGGTATCCGGCTGTGAAACTGTGATTCAATCAAATCCAAAATGTTGTTTGCACATTGCTCTATTGAGGTTAATCACCTTGAGCGACGAGCTTGTCAACTCTCCGAATCGTGGAGAGGAATATTTAGGTAACGTTAAACCCAGTTTAATCAGTCCTCTACTAATTACGGATAGTGGTCTATAAATTTACTGGTCTATAAATGACCTTTTGATGATGATGATGATGATGATGATGATGATGATGATGATGATGATGATGATGATGGTCCGCATGGACTAGCTTATGATGCCACACATTGATGTGGACTAAACAAAGGCGTCGGTGGTCTTCATATTTTCTAATGCACTGCACAGCGCATTGATTACGTATGAACAAAAGTATGACCTGTAATGTAAAGCACAATCTGACGCTTATAAGTATCAACAATATGAATTTTGTTGATACAATCTTGTCTCATGGTGCATTGGTTTGATTAATTATGATTAATTTACAAACTTTTAGCCTCAAAATGGTGAAGGGTATTAGCAAATTCCCTGTTCATTCTTTCTACATAAAAAACCTGAAGATGAATTGTAAGATTATAATCCCCACTCCCTGATTGGCTCCCATGCATTCATACAAGTAAGCTACTTACTTCTCTACTTAGATTGATGTACTGGAATAGTTGTTCTGCATTCAGCCCAGATTCAGAGTTCTGCGACTCTTGCTTTGCACTTGTAACTTTTTCCAGTCCTTTTCCATCAGAGTCAGCATTGGTGCATTCATCCTTGCTCGCGGAACGCGTTACTGCAAATAATTATTATACACACTCTGTATCATCAACAGCTGCTGTACACTTCCTGGATCAAACTAAATAATTGCACCACTATAAAAACAGTACTTCGTTATTTTATCACATTTCAATCTGGCAATTTGTAATCTTGCAAACGATAGAACCAATTCGTGACAATTTCACCTTGAGATATGATAATGATAAATATGAAAATGTATCTCGCTTATTCTCAGCAAGAAACGGCTCAAATATTAGTTACAACTGCAACTGCGGACAGACAACCAAAACTAGTTCATGAACTGCAGGAAGCAGGCAAGTTCCGAAGTAATTGACTTACTCTGTTTGACCCATTCAATTACGTGAATACATGATTGAATGCGTTTCTCAGTGGTTCACATGTTCTGCACGATTTCAGCACGGATAGCAACAATTGGCAAGGTGACTCTTTCCAGTAAAGCAATGGGAATCAATACTGGCCATTAAGTAAAGCACTGTTTACACTGAAGAACTGCTTACACTAAGTAATTACTTACACTACAGTACTGCTTACAGAGTAAAGCACTGATTATATTAATGGACTGCCTACACTAATGTACTGCCTATGCTAAAGCACTGCGACGTGACTGCGTACACTAATGTACTGCTCACACTAATGTACTACCTACACTAAAGCACTGCTCACACTAACCTGGAGTAATTTTGACTGGAATGTTTCTGTACGACACGTCAGCATCACGCGACGTGGTCGAGAAATCACAGATGTCATCAGAAACTGGCAGATCAATTCCGTCTCCACGTTCCCGCCTTGCTGGAGACGCTACTTCCGCTGCTGTTGTAGACCCATCCACGGACTTGAGACTTGCACGCTTGTCACCAGTATCACCAGATGCAGTTTTGTGCTTCTCCTCAAATTGATTGTACCCATTGATGTCGTCCTTGTTCAAGGCCTACAGAACAATATAATCACAGAGTCCAACTTGTCAACAAGATACGCGTCCGAGTGTAATTATTATTTATCCTCATTAAAGCCTGCCATTATCGCTTATGACGAGGATAAGCCAAATAACTACCAAGTTAAATAGTATATGTAAACGGCTAGGTTTGATTGTAGATCAAGGCAATGAAGTTGTGTGAAGGAACGAGGATTTAATTGAACCTCAAATGATGAAATCATGTTTGATGTGATTTAGACAAATAGCTGCCATTTAATCCTATTCAGGTGAACCATGCCATGGTGGCCTGATGTATGCAATCATTCAAAATGTGTTAAGGAACGTTTAAGCCAAATGTCATGCTTTTATCAAAAGTTACATTGTTTATGCTTATTCGTCCACTTATTCTGATTAGGTTTAATGCTCAACGAAAATTAAGCATCGCAAAGTGGCTGGTACAAATGAATGCGGGAATATGTATAGTTAAAAGTTATTTAGAAACTACCCTGAAACTACTGGAATTTATTTTTCGCGAATCTCATGTATGGTGATATGAATTTCATGATAAATGATCTCACGCATGATATGATGATTTAAGGATGTGATGACATTGTGACAATATATGCCAATATTTATCATTCAAATGCATATATTTCTGACTAAATTCACGCAATGCTAATACATGTATAATCGTAAAGTTAAATATATGCTAAATTTCTTTGCTTGAATAAAATTGACTATACAGTATTTAATTTTTGCTGAATTCGGAGCAGTTAACCTTGAACCGGATTTAAATACTATCCAAACAATAACAGGGCTTAGGGTTGAATTTATTTACATTGTTGGTGTAAAACTTACGTGAAACAAAAGCATCATGCACGACATTCTATTAATTCATTAGTCATTCTATCATTCAAGCTGCAACATCGACGAGCTGCTGCATGAGCAGATATTGAAGTCACACATACATGAAGCTTTGCAAAATATGATGAAATACATCATGTTAAAATAACTGTAAATGTATACACCACACAATACGTTTCAAATAGAGACAAGCATGACTCTAATTAGTATTTAATGTAAAACCCAACAAGTCCAATTGGCCACAAATTATGAAAGAGAAGATATATTACAGAAATATGAGATGATGCAATCTCCCTACAGAGAGGACTACTAGCTAGTTCTGCAAAGAATGTAGTAGTGCTGGTGTACTTGTGATTGGATAATATTTTATATAGCCTGCAGCACACTGCACAATCTAACCAAAGAGATATGTTGTGGGAACTAAGTAGCCACAACTAAATTCGCATCACGATGTTATTGATAATTCCTTTAAGAAAATAAATAGTTTTGTCGCTTGATGGTCTTCCTTTTACAACTAAATGGTTTTTTGTCCAGTACGAGTAGAAAAAACTTGAAATAACTGGTGTTGAAACACATCTGAAATGGAATCCTACGATTTTAGACATTTGTCTCTATTTGAAATGACCAAATATGTACACTTGGCAAATAATATTTATGAAAATACATTCCATGAAAGATAATAAAATTATTTGTTAAGTATCATATGCGAATTAATAAAACAAAAATACTAGATATTCTAACGAGTGATTTACCGGTTTCTGAACGTCAACAACAACACTTTCAGATGGAACATTATTAAGACTGGAGTCTGGCGGCAAAGTTGGCGCTCTTCTCTTCGATATTTTGTCGCCACCGTTCACCGGATCCGATTTGACAACCTCAGGAATCACAGCAGATGGTACAGGAGCACGCCGTTTAACTTTCGTAGTACCTGCTTCTTCCGGTTCGACAGCTGGATCAACCATCACTGAATCTTCTTTCCCTTTATCGCCCAATGGAACGCTTTCATCTTGCTGTATAATGGAATGAACAGTTTCAGAAGCTGCGCTGGAATCAATACTAAATGTAACAGGATTTACATCAATGGAATGTGCATTTGTAAAGTTAGAACTGTACGTATCTCTGGGATCAAAACTAGACGATGAGATCTTTGTTAAATTGAAGGTGTTTTCCAAAAAACCAGGTGAAGCAAAGTTCAACTCTGAAAACAGATCAGTACCATTTGTTGCAGTTACATCTGTGTTAAAGTTAGCCGGTGGTTCGAATGCGGAATTATTTTCACCAGATGTTAATAAGTTCAGTTGTTGGCTTACAGATTCAGTTTGTACGTCATCGTTGCAAGAATCACTGGTAGTGTTTTCACCCTGACTAGCTTCCCGACTAAAGTCGACCAAGTTCAACAAACTTCCACTCAGCTCTGAATCGAGACCACGATGGCTCTGTGGCTCGACGTCAGTTCTTTCTGAATTATGCATAACAGCATCAGAAATAGTGTCTTCCATATCATTTGCTCGTTCTTCTTTGGAATGTTGATCCAGCAAATTGGCTGTGTCATTCTGTGATAAGTTAAATTGGACTGCCTCGTTGTTTTCATTAACAGTAGAGTTGAATGCAGAAAAGTCTACAGATGTAGTAGCAGATTCTGCCTCAAAACTGCCGATTGTTTTCTCTGATTTTTCGACATGTTTTTCCTCAACTAAAAAATCGTATCGATCACTATCTAATTTGCTCAATGCAATTGTATTAGATTCTGCTTCTGATTCTGACTGATTCAATACATTGTCCAACGACTTTTCACCTAACGTCTCGATCAACTCCACTGGCTCATGTTCTACATTCACTGTTAACATATCAGCCGACTCGAGATCTAACTTGTTCGCTGAGGTAGGTACAGGTATTTCTTCAAAAGTATCAGGTGATAAAACTGGCAATTCTTCTGGTTTATTCACATAAGGTTCACTTTGTACAGAAATCAAATCATTTGAATCAGTTTTATGCTCATTATCCAGTTCATTTGTTGCTGTATCATTGAATTCTTCCTCTACACCAATTCCAAATAAATCTGTCTGCTCTCTACCAAACGTGTTTGCCAATAGATCAACCGGTTCTGTTTCATCCTGGGGTGGCGACTGGAATACATCGGAAAAATCTCCTGGAGGTGAAGCATCAATTAAATTAAACTCGCCGATCGCTTCAGAAACATCCGAGGTGCTCGGTATCCCATCACTTGCCAGCAGATCTTCATCTCTCTCCTCCAACACCGCCTCAAGGACGTGACGCTCATTCAGAACGTCACCTGTTCTAACATTGGCCGGTTCCGTGGTTGTATGGAAGTCTGTGTCGAGGACATCGCCCCCAAAAATGTCAAATATGTCATTATTGTTTGTTGGACTGTTCTGATTTTTGTTAGTAGGAATATTTTCATTTTTGAAGAAGTCATCGTCAAAAGCATCAACTAGAGAACGTTGCCTCGTAGGCGTATCAAAGTTCTCCCACTGCGATTCCCAGCTGTTGTCCACAAACAAACCATCATTGACTTTACTATCGTTTACAATGCTATCCTTTACTACGGGCGCAACGATCAAGCTATCGCTGACTTCTACATCCATGCTATCCTTTGCTTCAGGATAAACTAGGTCGTTCGTAAGTCCATTATCAATAAGCATATCATTATTTACCCCGGAATATGTGAGCAGGCCATTGTCTTCTGTATGATCACTGAATAAATTATCCAACAAGTCTGGATGAGTGGTCGTGCCATTCTGTCCTTCAGGATCTCTGAACGCGCTATCCTGTACGTTAGGATGTATGAACATGGCGTCCTGAACCCCAGGATCAGTCAACCAGCTATCTGTTACTTCAGCCTTGCCTGAAACGTCTATTAAAGACAATTCATCCGAAGAAGAGTGAACTGACTTGCCACTGACTTGTGCAAATCGTTCACTTTCCTCTGACGATTCAGTTGTATCAACTGCATCAATCAGTTTTGCAGGTTGATCTCTCTCTGATGTAGCATCCAAGGAAAATATCAGTGCATCGCTGTCTGGATCGTTATTGTTCTCCAATAGGTCAAAAACTTCTGAAATTTCTGGTTTGCTATTCTCCTGCTGGGTAAAATCGGGAAGCCCCGTCACTCCAGCTATATCAAAATCAATTGAACATTGACCAACTTCGTCACTGGAATTCTGAGAAAGACCAGTAACAATCAAGTTTGAAGAATTCTGACTCTCTTGGGGTGCATCATCAAAAGTAAACCATGCATTTTCTTCTTCTACGATAACGTCATTGACTTGCGAATTCTTTTCAACGTTTCCAAATAATTCCAAATTGTCCTTTATTTGAGGAGCCAGAAGATCTCCGCCATCGTCATTAGAAAACTCGACAATTGGTTCCATTTCATCAGTCGCCGGAGCCCTGTTACCATTGAGAGTTGTGCTCTTTGAAATCCCGACTCCAGCAGTTCTGCTGTGCGTTTGTGGTGCAGGTATTCCAGCAGGATTCTTTTCCTGTCCGCCTAGCGCCGTTTGTCTCGAACCTGTATTATCAAGTGAAGGCTTCTTAGCGTTCAATCTGTCATTACGACGATCCAAATGCCAATCATATTCATCCTCACTATCATGCGTACTCACTTGCTCAGCGGTGACGTCGGTGACGCTGGAAGCAGTGGAATCTTTTTCTGAAGAGGCAGAGGTTGAATCTCTTTTAGGAGAGAGTTTTAGAAAGACTGGAGCTTCTCTTTCCGTGTTAAAAGTCGAGAATAGCTTATCCTGGACCGGCTGGAAAGCAAAGAACATTATAAACAGAGTAGAGAGTCTAATTATAAGTGTTTGATCTAACAACACAGAAACAAATATTATCAGCAGGATTCCAATTGCCGGGTGTGGGAGAATAAATACTTAACTCAGCGTCAAAATACATCTCAAACGCTAAATATCAGACAATTAACTTCATCAGTAGAACTGAATGAGAAAAATAACTATATGAAAACAGTCTGTAACTGGCACGATAAGCGACTGCAATCCAGATAGGATCATAATTAGACATGGAAGAACTACACAGCTACCAAGTTAGTACTTAATTTCATGCAAAAATTGCTAAGCTTAGATTTTTACTTTAATTTTATAGGCATTTATTCAATTTCATTTATTTTATTATACTTATTATTTTTTATCAATTTCAGACGCCATCTTTATCTACTACATTGAGTTTTTAGCATAATGTTATATAACTGTTGGTTATATTTATCAGCTGTGGTAATATTAAATGTAAAAGTCATCAGATTTAACACACGCTGTGTAAATCACAAGATTTTTTTACATTTATGAACTGCCTAGCTTATTAGCCAATAATCAAAACTGAAGATATAATCGAAAATTAATCCGTTTAAACAAATAAATGGTAGATTGATTCAATAATAATTCATCTAAAATACATCTCAAATACAGCATATTATTCCAAATAAAAGCATAGGATAAATATGACAAAGAAAAGAAGTTAAAATTCTCGATAATCTACTTACAAATACTACAGAAATGCACAGATTCATGCTTTGACATCCAAGAAATAAGCCGTAACATCAACATTTACAGCCATGACATTGAAAAACCGAGAATCATGTTTTTAAAAATTACAGCGACTATCGCACTGTACTTAGTACTAGCAACCATACTGATGCAAATTCTACTACTACAATAATTATCATTCATAACCCTACAATAATAATCAAAACATTGCAGCCGCATCTAACACAAAGAACTAGTACAGAAAGGTTGCTACTACACAATTAGTAACATAAACACTTTGAGGCAGGCTGAACCTTGCGCTTACTTCATTGGAGGAAAGCTGGTGACCTTCAGAATCGACCGACGGGTGTTTAGACGTCTGCTGCAACGATTAGAAACAGTAGCAGAGCGTTTTGTACACACAGATTGAATAACAACAGATTCAAACTACAGATTAGTTAAGCAGAATTAATGTATGGTTGCTGACTTCCTGCACAGTACACACACACATCCTCTACGGCTTCAGCTTTGCTGGTAAACAAATGATATGTAGGTAGAAATCACACGCCGTTCACACCGGAGGCGTTTCCTCATGACAGTTTCAACTGAGATCAGAGATCAGCGCGCCTGATAAGAAGATCAATAATAACGCCTTCACACTAGGAACAGCGCTCGGCATTTTATAATTAGGGTTCATGCGATAATCTCAGATTAACTGAGAATTGTATAATTGAAACAATAATTTAATATAAGTCAAAATTATTAATTTTTATCTTTCACTACAATGTATCTACAAATTTGTTTCAGAGCATATTAATAATTCCCTCAACCCGCCTATGCATAGACGATGTGTATCAGGGGCCTTAGGGGTTCCCACATTTCCGCTGAAACGTTAATTTTTGGTCACCCACCCCCGCTCGTCGAACTTTCGTTAGTCCTCCACTACTCCCCTCCCCCGATCGTCAAATTTCCTTTGGTCAGCCGTAACACCCTCTCCCCCCCCCCCCGAGTCAAAATTCTTGGCGCCACCTTTGCTGTCATGATGAACAATAATTTATTTGCTATACAATTCATCATCAATTAGCCAAACTAATTTATGTTTCTCTCAGACTCTGTCTGTGCCTATTGACCTGCATGCCTCTCTGTCTGCCTGTCTATCCCCCCTGTCTCGCTGTCTGTCTGTCTGTCTGTCTGTCTGTCTGTCTCTCT
>JAQFYQ010002787.1:0-11314 GCA_034694885.1 Buchholzia appendiculata
ATTTTTTACCTGTTTGTGATGTGAAAGAAAGCTCGGTTGTCCTGCAGTTTAGTGCACTAATGGGAAACTGCTAGGGTCAAGGTAGGGTTAGGGTTGGGGTTAGGGTTATAAGTCGGGTTTTGGTTGTGGTTAGGGTTAGGGTTAGGGTAGGACCTAGAGAACATTTTACCATCCTTAAATTCAAAAATGTTAAACATTTTTTCATGATTTTTTTGAACACGTACCCTTACCTGTTGATTTTTTTCCCATTAGTGCACTAAACTGCAGAATCCCCAATAATTATTATTCCCTTTGGATTTCAACCAATTTTACACAGTTGTCTAAGTCATTTTAAAAACTTAGCTGTTATTTTTACAACTATTATCAAGAGTAACAGTTATAAATTTGTTAAACAGTATTAGGAAGAGAATCGTTCTGCATGCTTTTACATTGTATTAATACAATAAAATATTATATTTCATTGGAAAAAAACATATAATGATATTAAAAAATTAATTTGTTTATTTTAAAATAAACATAAATCTATGTCTAGCTACGGTACACACAAGTTCAACGACGCAATGAGTACTGAGGACGCAGGCGAAGCCACCTCTGCCTCGAAAAGTTCAAAACTATGCAGTGGGCCTATTAGTTGCAAAATGTCATTGACAATTTGACTACATGTGACTAATGTAATTACTATCGACTCGAATGTTTGATTACTATTAAGATGACTCTTTTACGTACTAGAAATTTGTTTATTCACAATAAAAAATCGTCTCCTTCATTGGATGAGGCAAATTGCATTTATGCTAATTGATACTCGGATGCTTGAATTTTCTTAAAGAACAACTCGTGTTAAATTGAACTGGTTTATTAATTTTGATGTAAGACATTATACTATATTTAATGGTTTAGCCAATTAAGGTTCTCGTAATTGAGTGTTAATGGACTCTGACAAGAGACTAATTAATATAATAACCTATTGATGCTCTTCTATCATTAAAAAGAATCGGTGTATTTACACGCATATACAGAGCAATACCATTGACCTGAACCTTTTTATTACTCGAGTGTCGGATTGCACTAGGACATGCGTTCCTCAGGATTTTATTAATTTCTATACCTATCGGCCGATCCCCGCCTTACCGTTTGAAGAAGCAAATAGACCACTTTGGGATGCGTGCTCTAGTTGATCTAAGTTTAAATGACTCGTGGGTGTCAGAAAGCCTGATAAATAGCTATGAATTGCGCATTAACTTCATATTTCTTAAAAATTATATATACCTGCCATGCCAAAAATTGATCGTTTGTGTAGTGTGCGATTGCGTGCAATAATTTGAGCTTTTTTAAGCATATTTCTATCCTGGGGCGAAATCTGAAGCATTAGTGCGACATTCATAGGCATTTTATACAGTACAAGACTATTTTCTGAAACTCGCAGCTGATAAAAACATAGAATAGCTAATAGGCCTATATCGAAGACTGATCCCAAAACGGCTTAGTGGTCATTCAAATATGACGTCACGCAGGAGGGGGAGGGGGGGTCGTTGAAGTGTGACAATGCATTTTCGCGAGATGTAAAAGTGCGTGACAAGGGGGAGGGGTCAAAACTGCTAAAAAATGCGTGACGTCATATTTGAACGGCCCCTTATTACCCTTTGTGTCGCCAATGATACGGCATCGAGGAAGGAGAGTGATATATTCATGCATCACAAGCAAAATTCGCCATTGCACAAAAGGGCACTAAACGTTATAATGTAATCTTTGCAAATGCAAAAAAGCATGGGAAATACATTTCTGAAAGTTCAATTGAAGTTTACTCAAATGATTAATTTATACACCTTCAACGATTTGAACACGTTGTGAATCACAACAAAGGTGCACATTTTACCCATCTATGCCAAAACCTTGGGCCTTAGCTAGTGTGGTTTGCACAAAACTCCTGTGAAATCTGTTATTGCTTACTGCTAGACTTGACAATGGTCCTAGAATGGACCTAGATGAAGCTTTTAAGCATACACACACGCACGCACGCACACACACACACCATTCTGCTCATTGATGCTTGAGCAAATTCCTGGTTTTGTTCTTTAATGTGACAACTTATCAAGCATTGACAAGCTTGACCCGTGAACTAAAGCTGTAACAAATAATACTAAAAGTATGATAGGCCTGGCCTATGCCTGTTTGGTCAGTACTACACTCACCAGAACTCGATGCTACATTGCCTCAATTCCAATGCACAAGGTTATGTTATTGCACGAATCAACAAGTTCACCTTGAACCAAGATTGAATCATTGCCAATTTGGTCAATTGAATGGTGACAAAGTTCTTACACAAACATCTGCCATAATCTTCCAGGGAAATAGGCCCACAGTGACTGTCACTCATTACTTTCCTCCTTGATGGCAACTCTGTAGTCACTACAGAGCAGTGGAATATGACGAGTTATCTCAAGGCCAACTTCATCATCTTTGAAGTACATACATAATACACATACAAATCCTGATAACTGTTCTTGACGTGTAGTTAACGCTAAAACAAGACATGCTTGTACACACAATGTCACATGATACAGTACCATAGTTAAAAACAGCATTTTGTCCATGAGGTTTAAGCCCTGCACCAATTTTCTGACCAAGACATATATTTGACACATTAGAAATTTTGTTCCACAGGGTCATGTTTGCGTTTTCCAAATAAGCAAAAAAATTAGCCAGGATTAACGTCTTTATATCGCCCGGCGACACCCACCGGGCCTGCTCATTTGTGAGATTTTTGTAAAACAAAACCCCCCACTACCACTCTGCTTGTGAGAATTGCTTTAAGGAAACTGGCACCACCCCACGCTCATCAGACAAATCTCTCCACCAATCAAGACACCTCAAAATCAACAAGTACCACATAGGTTTTTAATTATAATTCACAGATTGAGTTACAATATCAAATAACGTTTGATGTTTACAACGTGAAATTCAGTCTTCAATCAAGATCTATATGCATTACACACTTAACTATTACAGTACAGAATGTCACCTAAGAAATCGTCTACGACATCGTCAAACTACTGCGTGCTACCGTCAGTGTCATTCCAAGTCACTGTCACATGGCATGATCGAAGGAGTGGCCTGACAAAAGGTTTGGTAGGCACCCTAAATGGATATATCCATTTTAATTTAATGTTTGGTGTAGCCAGTAAAGCAGCCAGCAAGTGGACAATTTAGGATTCCCATGGCCGCTGCAGACAACCCTGTAGGACTGTCCTTTACTGACCACCCAGTAGAACTGACCTTGCAGACCACCCTGTAGCACTGTCCTTTGCACACCACCCAGTAGCACTGACCATTGCAGACCACCCAGTAGAACTGACCTTTGCAGACCACCCAGTAGCACTGCTCTTTGCAGACCACTCTGTAGCACTGTCCATTGCTGACCACCCTGTAGCACTGTCTTTTACAGACCACCCTGTAGCACTACCATTTGCAGACCACCCTGTAGCATTGCCCTTTGCAGACCACCCTGTAGCATTGCCCTTTGCTGACCACCCTGTAGCATTGCCCTTTGCTGACCACCCTATAGCACTACCCTTTGCAGACCACACTGTAGCACTGCTCTTCGCAGACTACCCTGTAGCACAACCATTTGCAGACCACCCTGCAACCCTATCCCTTATAGTGCAATAAGTCCAATGTCATCAGTCAACACACCCTACTACCTATATGATCATGAAATAGACGGTGCGTCAGAATTCCAGTCAATATTAAGGAATCAGCCTTCGTCTGCGCACGGAGGAGAAAAAGATTGGACAACAGCCAACGACTCAGAATGCTTCCTCATATGTCTCTGTAGACTGACAAGCGTTGTAAGTACCTCTCCGCACTGTCCGCATATATTACGCTTGTCCACGTGCTCGGTATGTTTCTCCATGTGATAGCGCAGGCCCTTGGCGTACAAGTAGCGTGCGTCGCACACGCTGCACGCGTACCTCTTGTCTCCCGTGTGCAGACGTTCGTGCGTCTTCAGCTGGCGACTGCTGCGGAACCTCTTGTTGCACACGATGCACTCGAACGGGCGGTGGTCCGAGTGCACGAGCAAGTGCTGCCTGTATCCGCTCGGGTCGCTGAACGACCTGCCGCACACGACGCACAGATGGATCTTCTCGCCGTTGTGGATCCTCATGTGCTTCACGTAGCTCGACTTCAGGTGGCATTCGTACGAGCATCGGTCGCACGAATACTGCGGCCGTTCTCCGGTGTGCACCTTCTTGTGGATGCGCAGCTGACTCGTGTACATGAACGTCTCCTCGCACACCGCGCACTTGTGGCGCTTTATGCCGGTGTGTAGCGCGGCGTGCTGGTTCAGCTGACTCTTCGTCTTGAATCGCTTTCCGCAGAAGTCGCAGCCGTGGGGTAGATCCGGACAGTGCATCGTCATGTGGCTGCGCAGCACGAATCTGCTCGAGAAACTCTTTCCGCACTCCGGGCAGGTGTTCGTGGCGGACATGACAGCGCAGTTGTTACCGAGCAAGTGACGCTCCAGGTCCCTGGTTACGAGAAACGACTTTCCGCACACAGCACAACTGCAAGACTGCCGATCCACATGATTCAGCTTTGACACGTCACCGATAGCTGAAAGAAGCACAGTGAAGACTGTTATCAGTACGTTCTAATAGTACTGTACATATTAATCTAAAGCAGCATTATAAAACTTGAGATTTATATTAATTCGGATCGTTCCAGTGATAGGACAAAGAATCCTATCCATCAGCAAATTAATGCTACTTGATGCAACTACGACTCTCATAAGTTCTTGATCAACTTCCACTCAGCTTGCCATCACTTGAGACAATCAGACCTTAAACAAGTCCACTCTATCCAAGACCTTCTCAAAGCCACATCCATGATTTTGTAAAGGCTTATCCTAATAACATAGGGTGCGTTAGAAGTGCATAGTACATACATACAAAGCCGACAAGCCATATATATACATTGATCAATTTGTCATTCTCCGTACTTTGTTCACACAGAATCCTCATTTCACTAATGGGCTCCCATGTTCCACGTCCTTTCCTGTACAAATATTGATCCTGCTCAACAAAGAGCTTAGCTTTCTTCCAATTTTGAAAGAATTTAATCAAAGTTGTTATCAAGCCAAATAAAGCAAAAAGCACATCAAACGAAGTTCTAACTTGGATGAACTAGCTTTTGATGCTCTCTGAGCTGCTTCAGTGTTGGAAGCATGAGACAGCAAGCCGGACACATGTACGTTCTTACCACGCCAGACCAGACACCAGGTGCTTTCTCCCACTTGTCTAAAACAAACAATGGAACAAAATCTGAATACTGTCTACCCGTCTATTTGATACAGCTGCAGCAAGGAGAGACCTGCTTTCGTTATTAACTTCACAGCCTGGCCGAAGCGGATTAAAAACGAAAGGATAAAATGCTGAAACCAAATTTGTCTCTCAACAACATAAACAATGCATGTGACTTTACACAAATAGGAAGATGTACATAAGAAAATATGCCACATAATTTGCTTCGATTAGCATTGAAACTAAAAAGTGAACGAGTACCCATGCAACACATATTTCACTCGGAAGTTGTATATATGAAAGAACGGCTATTATCATGTGTCACAGATAGTTAATAATTGGCGACCTCACGCTGGAAGTAGTGACCTCGAAACTGATCTCAAAATTTTGCCTCTAGACTGCTTCGAGGGGATGCTGTATCTAGAGACTTCCCATCACTCATAACAACTCGAATAATCTAACAATAACTACAACACATTTCTGAACATTTCTCTTTATCTATAATTACATACATTTAAATTTCTATTTTTTTATTTAGATAATAAAACAAAATAACATACAATAGATATACAACGTGAATCATAATGCAACAACATTACCCTTGTTTTCAGCGTTGTCGGGCAGCTGCGAATCTGTTGCCCGTCTGCTCTCGTGCACGTTGTCAGCAGAATTAGCATACATCAATCCAGCAGTGTGCTGTCGACACCCAACCGCTCCTGCAATCTGCTCGGAATTCACTCCGCTCGGGCACGGGCCGCCCGACGCCATGTTCTGGCCGAATGGCGGTGCAAAGTACTGTCCGGTGTTGAAACTCGAACTCTGACCTTGATCTCCGCACGAACCGACACCAGAGAAGCGACAAGGACCGGCGACCGGAAGTGTTCCAGACAAGTATCTTCTACTGGCTTCATCAACATCACCCTGGCTTATACCCGAGCCATACTGAGTACCTGCGATGTTATCATTCCTTCTGCTATTCTCAAGCAGTTCAGCAACCAGTCTCATCCCGGCATCTTCCGTTGAACTCTGCATTTTCATGCCATGCTGCTTATCCGGCTTCTTCCTCTTTCGATTCATCTCCAGCTTCAATCTATTTCCAGTTTCAATTTCATATTTCAACTGGTCGTTTAACGACCGCTCCAATTTATCAGACTCTTCTAAATGCTGCATCAGACGCTGTTTCCTCTCTCGAACAGTGATGACCTGCTGAACAATTCGATTCATTCTCTCTGATTTAGAATTCACACCACTATCCATACTCTCTTCTCGACCTCCGCCTTAGACAACAGTCAGTGGATTTATATGAAGCATCCTAGGCACGCACAAATATTTTAGCAAATACTGTGTAATTATTCACAAAAAGTATCGCATAGACTTCGTAAATAAATCTATCATAAATGATTTGATAATGACAAAGGCATTTTTCCAAGGCAAGGCAAGGCATTTGGAAAATTGGTCAAGGCAAGGCAAGAAAAGGCAGTAAAGTGCCTCAAGGCATGAAATCAAGGCCAAGGACTACTAAAGTGATAGAATCAAGGAATTTTTTTCTACGCCAAGGCACTTTTTTCAATGCCAAGGCAAGGCATTTGGAAAATTGGTCAAGGCAAGGCCAGGTAGTAAAGTGTCTCGAGACAGCTTCGAGGCAAGGCATCAAGGCCAAGGACTACATCACTGATATCAGTGACACAATAAATGGAGCAACATTGTCACTGATATAAAGATGCGCCTTGCTTTAAAATAACTTTGTCATAAAGTATTTGGCTGGAACTTGGCTAATCAGCCACCACAATAAAACACATTATAGCCCCACGGAGTGACGGTAAATCTAAAGTGCGGGTTGTGGAAATGTAGAATTTGTCTACACATAAAATGCAGAAACTTTTGCGGATCAAACCGTTTTGGAAATGCAAACATTCAAGAAATAAAAAATGGAAATAAAAAAATTACAAATTTATAAATTAATAGTAAATTAATAAAAATATGGACTAAAATGTTCATATCTGGGTGAATCTAAAATGTGAAATGCGAAAGTGCAAAAACTTCAAATGACTATAGTGCAAAAATGTTTTGCGAATCAAACCGGTTTAGAATTGCCGACAAGACGTCTAATTTGCGAAAAAAATGTCAACAATTTACTTAGCTATTTTATTGTTACTTTACGGTATTGTTTTTAATCATTGTTTGACAAGTCGTTTGATACATTCTGACGATGTCAAAGGCCAAAATTTCTCTTGGTTTATAATTACTCATTAACTCTATGTTACAAAAAAGATCAAAACACGACCTACTTACATAAAATTAGTCAGTTAGAACATGTCGACCTAAAGAGATCGCCCGTTTTTATTATTTGCGTTTCTTCTATTTTTATTCCAAAGTTCTAACGATTAAAACTAATTTAAAAAATAATAATTAAAACATACTTTTCACATTTTTCGTTTCGCAAATTAGGCGTCTCCTCGGCAATTCCAAATTGGCTTGATTCGGAAATATCTTAGCACAATACATGTAGTCATCGAAAAAATTTGCACCTTCTCATTTTAGGCGAACCCTTTATATCTCATTATAACCGTTTTGTAATATGCTGTCGACACTGACATCGTTGTTGGCATTTGGCATAGCCTAATCGACGAGTGATTTATATTCTATATCGTTTAGTTTCAGCCGCGCTAAAACCAAATTGTGATCTTACAGTTACAATTTCTTCATTTTCTATTCTGCAAAATAGGTGTCTCGTCTGCACTCCCACAATAGTTCATCCGCAAATATTTTCACGTTGTAGGCGTTTGAAATTTCCGCAAAACGCATATTAGACGGACCTATGTATGTATGTATGTATGTATGTATGTATGTATGTATGTATGTAGCACTTCCTTTTACATGCGCCGAGAGTGCCATGACTCTCGTCACTGACATTCCAAGGCACAGTCCTATGGACTGGTGATAAATATTTACACCCCTTTGATTTTTCGGTCCTCCTCCAGTTTAGTGCACTAATGGGAAAAAAATCAACAGATAAGTGTTCAACAAATCAAGAAAGAAAAATGTTTTAAATTTTGGAATTTAAGAATGGTAAAATGTTCTCACGTCCTACCCTAACCGTAACCAAAACCCGACTTATAACCCTAACCACAAACCTAACCCTAGCAGTTTCCCATTAGTGCACTAAACTGGAAGATAACCGCTTTTTTCCCCATTACTGTACTAAAAAAGGAGAACCTATTATATCTTTCAGTAACCATTGTACCATACGGAAAGTGTAAGGAAATGATTTAACGTGATTTAACGTTATTCGGCAATAACGATACAAAGATACAATCCAATATTAATTTGCAAAAGAGGCTTAATAAACACATCACATACACATGCAACATAATGTTTATACAAACACAAATATGCACAGAAAATTTGAAGAATCATCTCTTGATATTCCTCTGGCCCAGGGGGAAGAAAGTCTAAGACTTATATAAACCCCGACTATTCTTCAAATATTGATCTAACTTATTCTTGAAACTATTCACAGTAGTGCAAGATAAGATACCCTTCAATGACTTGCTGGCAAATTGTCATTATGCGCTCAGCAGTTTTAGCTTTTATTGTTTAAATACAGTTGTCAGTTGTCCACTTGAAACCCTTTATATAAGATATAATATTTATTTGCTTACGTAACGTTACGTGTTTAATGAACGCAGGTGTATGCCTCTATTTCCATATCGTAAATAGTTATACTTAAAATAGAACACCTTATGCAGATTTAGAATACATCATAATTTCTTAGCACCAGTTAGATTCGATCTATAAATTATAATCATGCATAATTTTTTACTCGTTCTATTATGTAATGAAAATAAGCGTACAATGCAGACATATCTTCATTCAAAGACCTTTGGTTGAATGTGACGTTAGTCTACATTAACTGGTGATGCAAAAGGCATATCATCAATTAGACCTTGTTCATATCATCAATGCAAACAGAATGTTTTACAGGATCGGTGATTACCTATAATCAATTCATCAGTTCTGCCTTTTCGTTTCTGCTAAATATACTCTCGTCCACACTTGTAAACTGGTTCAATAATCAGAAGGTTCAATAAACAGGTTCAATATATTGTATTTTAAATTTAAACATTTCAGCAGTCTGCAGTCATTATTTTAGGCCGACCCTATATGCTTTCTTAAACTCCGCTTGTTTGACTGTTGAAAGTTCCTTATAGTTGCACATGAGAACTGCGCCAAGTTGTTTCATTGAATCCCCAATGGATTAACAAACTCGCACATTGATTAGTTTCGTGCATCTATGTCCTTGAACATGTCCGGGGACGTGCACCGATCAATGAGCTACATCGAGGGAAGTCCGAACGCTGTCGGTGGCGTGGCTGCTAGTCCAGCGATCGCACGCAAGCTTGCCAACGGACGTCAGTCGCCTACCTCGCCGCTGAAACTGTTCGGACAGGCAAAGAAAAAGATCAATGGAATATTTGTAGAGATCGGAGCTTACATTGACGAGGGTTCCCTGTTTGTCAAAGGTATCCATCATTATTGAGCTATTAATTTCCCGGGTAGGCTAACTCAGTTAAGAATATATGTTGATTCAGATAAATTATATAGATAATTATAAATTATATAATTAAATAATTGGTTCATTGATATAGGCCTATTATAAAGAGCATATCTGGTGAGCATATGGTTTGTTTTTGTTTATTGTGTATTTCTTTACAGATTTGCATATATTCGGATAATGATATAATTATTTAATTTACGACGGATTGATGTCACAATGTCTGTTTCCGGTGTAATTAATTTGTCGGCGTATCATTACTTCTGTCTGTTTTAAATTGAATTTTTCTTTCATTTATTCACGAGCAACATTTTTTGTTATAAATCTATTGGTTTGATATATATGGGTTTCATGAATATTGTGCTAGCTGTACTTTAACGTTCTTCTGCTGTTGAGCCTTTGTATAATATTTTGACATGGAATAAGTATATGGTTTCCTTGCTGTTCTTGGCAGATGCAGACTTTTTGACCCTATAGGCTATTTTATGAATTTATTTGGTCAGCAATCATGCTTTAAGTCTCCTTTGTTTTGCTAGTTTCGCTTTCATTAATTTTTTTATGGATGTTTTAATACTGTGGATGTTCTTGACCGAGAATTTTTGTACCATGGTTGCAGAACAAAGTTTGAAAATTTTTACATATATGTTCCAATACCTATTAATTGTTGCAAAAAAGTACATGATACACTTACACAGCATGTCATATGACAAACATTGCAGGCCTTGACACTGCCTACGAGCTTGTGAAGCCCGATCAGAAGGACACGTTGGAACGGTTTGCTGACAAGGTCGCAGGCATTCGGGAAATACTCAGTAGAGATCGAATGAAGGTCGCCTTTTTCGGAAGGTTTGTATTTGTTGTTCTTGGTGTAGACATCCTAATGTTTCTATTGCAATTGTGGTTGTTGGCTTCAGAGGGACATATGTTTGAAGTTGTGGTGATGACCATGATGCTAGCTTTCTGAAGAAGAGTATAGAGAGTCCTTTAGGCTCCTCCGATATACAATTGATGTATTTAGATGAGTTTAGATGAGTTATGGATTTGTCTACATGTGCTGACGCTTCTGCAGGTCTACTATGAAAAGACTTATATAGGCCTATGATCTATCGTGATTTATATTATAGAGCCCTTCGTCATCATCATCATCACCATATTTTTATAGTCAACTGTTCTTTTTCGCAAGATGTCTCCGCTGAGCACAAGTATAGACTTTAACTAATGGAATTCATGGCTCATTCAGGGCTAGATGCTTATGACTGCTTGTCCGTGTTGACGCCTACCCGGAGTTCGGTCCATACCGTGTAAATTTGAAATTGACGTGGTTGTAATATGGTTATATGAAATTGAAATCACACAATTGATTGTACATGCAATACTGGTATTCAATAATTTCATATTGTGATGTTTATAAAGGACGTCGAACGGCAAGAGCTCTGTGATCAATGCCATGCTGAGGAGCAGA
>JAQFYQ010002788.1:0-11314 GCA_034694885.1 Buchholzia appendiculata
TTAGCAACTGATAGAGAGTTCTGGAGTCGTAGTGTTGTGAGGAAGTCCGCTGTAAACGTTAACAAATTAACGTTTAGCGCAGTGAAGAGAGTGTAGTATATAATTTATGAACTTTGCGCATAATGCACATAATTTGATACCGATAATGTGCTTTGAACACACATAGTTTCTCTCTCTCTCTCTCTCTCTCTCTCTCTCTCTCTCTCTCTCTCTCTCTCTCTCTCTCTAGATCTCTCTCTCTCTCTCTCTCATGATGTTTTTAACGTGAATGTCAAGATAAGCAACACTGTGTCTGCAGACTCTGCAGATCCTATTCTAGAGCACGTGATTGATATAAATTAATGTATACTCAATGACCTAGCTTGTTCTACGGTGGTAATCATATCGTGTCCCTGGCTATATTTCACTTTATTTAAACAACAATATTTTAATGCCTGTCACATATAATTATGTTTCAGACAAAATAATGCCAACGTGCAGTAAATTTGCAATGGTGCTTATTCACTGCCAATTTTTTTGCAAGAAAGTTAATTATGATGAGGCCATTTTAATCAGATCATTCTATTAAGCTAATGTGTAAATGAATGACATAATTATTTATTTATTTATTTAATCATTTACCAATCAACACATAATAGAAACACAATATACATGGAAATACAGATAGTGCGATTAGAACAGCCACACACTAATAGCGGACCGCTGCAAATAATAAGATATAAGAAATTTACTACAGAAACGAAAAATGTACGTAATGAAAAACAAATAATAAGTCTTTAAACGCTAACAGCTTTAAAATTATGATTAACATTTTGCAATGGAGGTCCAAATTTCAGTCTGTCCTGGAGAATGCATGTAAGATTGAGACCACTTTATTTTTGACAGTACGACCCCCTTCCAAGGCTTCCATATAATTTAACTTGGCTTATATATAAGCCAAGAAATAATGTTTTCTTTTTTTAATTTTTCTAATAATTTTTTGAAATAATTTTTTTAAAATCTTCCATACAAAAATATATTTTTTCATGGAAGCACATTTTGTTCATAGAAATTAAAACATTTGCTTGCAAATGTTTGGAGGCATTTTGTCAAGAAGGAAGCAACAGATTGTGGAAGGGCCATTTCTCGCGCGCGTATCTTTTTCATAAGTCGACAATGGTATTAACGCACATTCACATTCAGCCTCCTAACACTTTTGTAATAATTTATTTCAGGGAAAATAATTAGATATTGTGCCAAAAATGTAAAAGAACAAACAAGAAACATAACACAATTTTTGTTGTATTTTTGTTACAAAATGTATTTATTATTTATCATTTTAAACAAAATATATTATTGTGCAAATATCATAGAAATATGTAGATATTGCAGTTTTGTGTGCGACTAATATTCTAATATTTGGATGAACAAATCCTAGATGATTAAACCTTAACCTGACGAAACGTAGTATTGAAACTAAGCAAAACTTTTAACACATTAAATTGACTTTTAAAACTTGACTAATAAAACTTGACTATAAACCTAACTGCAACTAAGCTTAACTAAAGAAATAACCAAACTGAACTGAACTTGACAACGTAACTAAGCGATTCACAAACTTGTAACGTATTTTACTGTATGCTATTGTTTGTTACGTACTAGTAACTATGTAGGCATCACTTAAATTATGTACTGTGCAATTATGTTAAATTAACACCAATTGTTAGCACGGTTACTTGTCTAGCTGACGCTATTTGGTTTTGAGTTCTCCTTTACTTTAGTACGTGTTAAAAAAATCAGGAAAAAATGTTTAAAATGTTGCAATTTAAGTATAGAAAAATGTTGCTAAAGGAGAACCTGATTTTGTCTTGTTACCTTATGCATGATATGGTGAACTTGTGGAATAAATTGAGAGTCTGTTGTGAGTGCGGAGTCGGTTGCAATATTATAGAGTAAGATTGGTCAACATTAGAGTGTATGTGGGGTGTCCATAATAGGCTAAGCCTGTACCCCTGTCACCGCTGTTAGGGCCGCAATGAATCCTCTCTTCCTCCTAACAAAAACTACAAGTAATATTGATTAGATCTTTAAGAGCAAGGATGTGGACTGAGAGGCTCTGGCCTGCGTCTATCAAAACCCTTTTAAGTTAAGTAAGTTTTCTTAAAATGTATAAGAATGAGCTGGTTCTCTTATAGTTAGTTCATCATGTTGTGTTTGTAGTCATAGTGCGATAAAATAGCAGATCTTGTAGTTCAAAATAAAGAATGTCTTTTAATGCATATATAGGCCTATTGCTGAATTTTGTAGATATGTCGAGGTATAAATCAGAATGTTGATGCCATCGTTGAAGTCTCTCTCGGCAGAGGATGTCGAGAAGTTGCTTCGTGGCATTATTATCCACGTCAGTCGTTCCCTCGTTCCTTGCACTACAGAATTAACCTTGTACGGATCTGTCACTGTCAGCGCAGACGGTGAGAAGACATGTTGCCTGGCTTTTCAAGATCATATTGCAGTGAATTTAGCTGCGACATGCTGTGATACTGAAAGTGCGTCGTGCTTGTCTGACAAGACGACTAATGGTGAATGTACGAGGTCGCGCGTTGACTCGGCGGAGAAGTCAAGCGTAACGGAACCGTCGTGCGATGTCTGCAACTGTCCGGCAGATGGCGACACTCCGGGTGTCGAAGCAGCCATGGATTATGTTTGTCAAAGCGTCGAAACTACCGAGTCCAGTGACAAGATACATTATATCGACGTTTTATCAGCAAAGCCTTCAGCATCTATAAAACTTTACAGTAACTCTCAAGAAAGTGACTCTGAGAAGCAGATTTCCAGTTTGGCTCGGCTATCAGATTCTGTGGTCATTAGCAATTTAGATGAAGATGTGGTAGTAGGCCTAAATCAGAATCTTTCAGGGACCTCAAATTCCTCAATGCCAGAGCTTTCACGCGCTGACCGACTTGATGCCGAAAGTTCGGCTTGTCGGAAGTTGTCGGTGTGTGAATCACTGCCGGCGAGACCGCTTTTGCCCGTCGAGATCGAAGTGTCTCCCTGTAGTAAAACATTTTCCCGTTGCCGTGCAGCAGATGTTGCAGTAGGTTTGCAAGGAAATGAGAATGAGTCTGTTGAAGATCCGGTTGCCGTGTGTCATGCCGTAAGTAAGAGACGACTAGACGATGATCATCCGACTGCGGCGCGGCATACGAACGGTTGTGATCTACGTCCTTCCAAAGCTGAAACTGAAAAACTCGTGTGTTCAGTTGACACTGAATGTGTTGGCGCTAAAACCATCCCATCGAATTTGTCCGCTGATATTGCTAGTGGCTTGATGGATAATTACGGTAATCCGCTACATGATCTGTTGCAGAATTCACTGAACGGTTCTGCCACTACCAGACATTCATTACCCGAACCGAAAACACTGAAATGCACTTCTCGTCCCAGGTTATTTGAGAACAATCTCTGCGCCAGTTTTCTGCCGCCGAAAGTTAGCAAACGATATAAAAAGCTGAACTCTTTTGCGCATGTGGATTTTATCTCGACGATTCTTAATCAGAACGCATTCTGCCAGTTTTCTCAGCTTTCAGATATGTTAGTGCCAAATAGTAATCTGCTGCATGAATCGGAATTGGAATTTCTGTCGTCTGTAATTCAGCATCCCGGTTCGACTTGCTCAGCGCCCGGTAAGGAGGTTCTATGGCCGAGAAGACTGAGCAGTTATGATCAGTCGGATCATTCTGTTGATGGTCTTGAATCGTTTATCAACACATCTAGTAGTGCTCTGAGGCCAGAGCACGTTCCTGAGACTAACGGTGAAGCGTTTGCGAGGAATAGACCAAAGAAATTCAGCTCACCGTTAATTAAACCTTCTCGATACCTTAAACAGAAAGCGCGTGATTCATCGAAGCTAATGGAGTTTTCGCAGCCAGCCGAAACTTCAGCACGTAACGATCGGACGTCGAAGATTGAAATTGCGAAGAAGATGGATGAACTGGATGGGGCTCGGAACTCTGCAAATCATTCAAACGTGGATCACAATCCATCGAGAGCAGGTTGTTCATCAGACAAATGTAGCCCTTCGTTATTGAATGGAAGCAGTTCTGCAAACTTATCGTCTGCCGATTGTTCCTTGAAAAGTGAGCGGAATTCTAGCGCGAATACGAGCACGGACTACGAAATGCTCGGTCAAGAAGACTCAATTCTTCACTTCAGCAATGAAGGCGATAAGGACGACTCGGTGAGCGATACGAGTATTCTGTTGACGGACAGTTCTGACGACGACGAAGTCGCCTCCGCTTCTCAGAGACTTATGACAGGCAGGAGTTTTTACCCTTCCTTCAAGGACGGTAAACGAGTTGTCAACGGCTCGTTACAGATCGAAGGAATTCTGCAGGAAAAACTGGAGAAATTTCCTCATGGAGTGCATAAGGAGGACAAGGTGCTGACTTCGTTGATGGACTCAGGAAGACGTTCCTTGCTAGAACGCATTGGAACTGAAGAAGGTAATTTGAATGGGATTGATGTAAATTATATTCCTGTTTTTTCTGTACGAATGATTCAATGTCGTTCAAATGTGTGACAAGTATGAATCATGAATAGATGAAAACTTAATCAAATAAGTTGCCAAATTCTATGCATGTTGCTGCATCACATTCGTCATGTCTCATATGTTAGAAATGTTGTCAGAAATGGTAGAGCGAGATGTTTTTTTTAAAAATATAAGAATATGTATGAAGCAAATTAACTTTATTGTTTCACTAGCATGTTAGCGTAAACATATATAAGCTAGAAAATAAAAACTTTATGATCGTCGTTACGCAATAATGACAAGCATTATTGTATGATGTACAATATCAAGCATATATTCAACAGAAATTTTCAAGGAAATACTTCATTGCCAGATTCCAGATGTTAGTATTCATCTCAAATTTGGAATTGTTCAGTAAATGTTTAATTTGTGAGAGAACTCTGTATAAATTCTGTCCAATCATTAAAATCTATGATAAACGCTGAACATGAGTAATTACTTTTTAATAGTTTTATTAAGATATTTAACCTAGAATTTCTTTACTATATAGTCTTTGTTGAGCTTGCTGACCTGTTGCAGAAATGCTCACAAGATATTTGTTAAGGTTCTTACAGACAGTGAAGGAGTGACCGAATAGGTCAGTCGTTAGCACTCACGCCTCGTAGCGACGAGATAGAGGGTTCGCCTCCCTGCAACGTCTGATTTTGTTTGGTAGCAAACCTGGGCATATTGTTAACACTCCATTGCCTGTACGGGAAGGATCTTTGGCCGCCCACCCATGCTCATCGGCCTAGTCGGTTGGTGGTTAAGTCATGCGTAGTAATACGTAAGACTAATAACTATCGCCAGGACCTGTCTTCGAACAGAGCACTATCATCATTACAGACAGTAAGATCCAATTTAGCATACTATCAGATCTGGTTCTATAACAAACGTGTTATATTATGGCAAACGTGTTAGATTATTCATGTTGCTGCTGTTTGCTAGATATATAATGCAGGCTAAGAAATGGGCATGATGATATCTGGCTGCACGGGCATGTGCAATAAACTTGCCGTGTTCCTCTAGACAGTTCCTCTAGCCACATCTTCCGAGTCAGCAGAGATGATACTACAACGCCTATGCATAGCTGACTCCGACGATGTGGCGTGGTAACTTAAGTGGCTCGTGGCATGGTCAGTGGTCACTCATTCCCACTAAAGTGGTATTGACCACGTTTAATCAGTATATCGTTGATGCAATTATGTAATGTGCCTGCATGATCTTTCAATTTGCGTTTATTGGAGTTCTGGTATAAACTTTTCAGGATCAGAATGCAACGTTCAATCAGCAGCTGGATTTGTCTCAGACCCTAATCTGTCGATGCCGCCATTGTTTGATGATCGAATGAAGAAATATCAATGTCCATCGTGTGAGGCGAGCTTCACCATGTCGAGCAATCTTCAACGACATCGGAAGAAGGCACACTCTTCGACAGTTGTTCGAAGAACGTTAAAGTCAGGTACGATTAACCAGGTTTTGCTGATATTTTTTTCTTCATAATTATAGTGCAGAAAGCTTTATTGTTAGGTTTTGTATCAATACGTGCCTCAAGATGCAAAGTATGGTTATAATTCAATTAGTGTTGAAAAGATAAACAAAGTGCTAGGATTACGTGTAAATATGCTGTCAAGTTGTGGAAGGTTTTACAGTCTTCACGCCATCTTTCTCCGTGAGCTTGGCAAACATTATTAGCATCAGGAAGGGCATCCGGCTATAAAATTGTGCTTCTCTAAGATCTGGATTTCATGTACATGCTATCTGATGAGTTTACTTAGCTTGAGTGAGCTTGCCAACAGTTCCGAATTATGAGCAAAATATTTTTGCAGCGTTCAACCAAAGTCGTCCATGTCAATCTGTACAATAAAATGATGATGTTGATGATATGTGTTATGTTTACTGTAAACCAGTTACATTTAAATACATTGTCATGCTGTCATCTCTATTGCAGGTAACGATGTAATTATAGACGAGTCTTCCGTTTACTCAAATCATGTGCAAAATCGACTTGCGCCCTCCCCCTGTGCCTCCACCAGCTCACCGTCAATGTCTCCAACATTTCCCAGTTCCGCTGCTCACTCCCACCCACATGCCGGGTCTTCCAGCGCTTCGCTCCATGTATCGCCGTCCTTGTTGAGTTCACCCCTGTCGGTTGCCGGTCTGCTGTCACGGTCGACTGCACCTCGAGATGCACCGCTGGATGCACTGGTGCATGACAGCGGTGCACCAATGCGTGACAGCGGTGCACCGGTGCGCGACTATCAGCAGAGATCAAGTCGATATCGGCATGTCTGTTCCGTGTGCAGCACCTCGTTCACGTTCAGAACTAATCTGACGCGCCACGCAAAGAAAGTTCACGGATTTGTCCCCCAGGATTTGATGATGTGAAGAAGAGGCGGCGCTCTATTTGCGCGATGATGCGCTTGCTATTCACATGTGTCTTTCTTGGATTTGTCTTGCTGATACTGTGTTTCGTTTGTGAGATAAAGATTGTGCATGATTATGAGTGAGTGTGTACTGAACTAGACTAGATAATGGCTTGCCAGCCGTTCACTACTGTGATGTTCTTGTCCAACTGACTGATTTATGGGTAAAGTTAACGAGTTTACAGATAGATCTATGAAACATGAATGATCATTATTATCTAGGATGAACGTCATTATGTAGGATAACTTTCATTTTCTAGCATTTGTAGGTCATTCGTAGATTTTGGGCTTAATTTTTCAACACTGAAATTCATACTTCATTATGGTCGGAAAGTTTAGTTGACTTTTTACATTGTTTTTATATCAGTGTAAATAATGATTGAATATAGATGGCATGCGACAAACTGAACACACACACACTGTACTAAGTTTGATAAGACAATCAAACTACCGGGACATTCAAAGTTTGCAATCGACAATCACTTTGGTCAATTTGTTGCTGTTGTTGCAGGCAGCACAGCAGGTATCACTTTTTTGGTTGACGGGGATGGGGCTAAATCCCTCCAATTATTTGTTCGATCTGTAGTATTATTGTAGAAAACATGGACATAACCTTAGATCCCTTAATATCCTCTGCGTCTCGAAATGTCGGTGATGGCAGTCATGGCATACATGGCGCATGTAAAAAAGAAAAGATGCATGCGTACATACATAAGCCCCGAATCCAAATGTCTGGAGCTATTTATGGCTGCTGTTCTTGCATAGGTTATTAGAAAGTTTCATGAAGTACAAAGTCATAATGTCATTGATGCTTGCTCCTGTGAATGGAATTAACAGAAAAAATTGATTAATTTAAAATAGTTTTCAGCTATGAAAGAAAAATTAAAGCTGCATTTGGTTTATTATTATCTAGCTTAGAGTTGGATGACTGTTTTTATTTTATTTTTGGGAAATGTATTTAAATTAATAGTTATTTCAAAGATTATGATCTTGGAACTCTATAACTACACATCATCATTATCATCAGTACCCTGCCTGAAGGCAGGTCCTTGGTATCATTTCCTCCACAACTCATGATCCTCTGCTTTCCTTTTCATGTGCTCATATGATCCCTCCTTGCCCTCCATTAGCTCATGAAGCATACTCTGTCTCGGTCTTCCTGGTCCTCTCCTTCCCTCAATTCTGCTTTTTATCACATCTTTCATCAATCGCTCGCCCCTCAACACATGTCCACCCCAGTAATAACTACACAAAACTGATTATATCTAGATGTAAACAATATCTTTGCAATTTAAGGAATGATTTAATTTGTATGCTGTCATTTGGATATGTATGATCATTGATTGCTACTGTAGTTGTTTTTACTATTAGAATTTATGTTGCCGCAAATGAAGACTTGTTTTAGGCACATGTCACATATCAATTTCAATTTTTACTGAGTATAATCGATTATTATTATTTTAATCAATGAGTGTTTTGTTATTTTAATCAGTGTAATTGTTATTTTAATTTATATACGTTAATGTGTAATTCACAATCAATCACATAATCAATGTTATTTCATTACTTTTATCAATGTAATTTTATTACTTTGATCAATGCTATTGATTATTTTATTCAGTGTTATTTTGTTAAGATGAACAATATTATTCTATTGTGTCAGTGTTGTCTGTTATGTAGTGTAACCTTTGTGTGTTAGCAGAATAATGGATTCTGACTGCTTTGTGTGTGTTTCACAACCTCCACTTAATTATGCAGGTATTAGTGAAACGAGTACGCACTGAACAAATTTAATAGTTACCAAGAGACAAAAGATAATTACGAGAGGCAAAACATAATTACGTTAACGTTATCTTCTGTTAGCAGTCAGTGACCTGTTGCTTTTTATTTACCTATTTGGTAGGCAACATGCTAAATAGAGTTGTGGTGAGTGTTTTTGTTAACTTGCGTAAGAATTGTGTTGGATTATTGAATTTGTGCATTCATAAGCAAGATTTTTAACCTCTATTTGCTTTTACCTCTATTTGTTATGCAACACATGATTAACTTGAATATAATACTGTATGTCACTTGGGGTAATCTTTACGAATTAATGTTATTATTTTGCATATATTGCAAAGGCGTTACTGCAGTAAGAAACTTTTAAAAGTCCTTTTACAAGTGATTTTTTGTGCTATAAATGCACAAATATGACAGTGATATTTTGATTGTATAATCCTGATGTTCTATTTATGTACCACTGGTATCTTGTTTATGTGACATTTGTGTCATGTTTATGTGACATTGGTGTCACGTTTATTTGACATTGGTGTCACGTTTATGTGACACTGGTGTCATGTTTATGTGACACTAGCGTCCTGTTTATGTGATACTGGCATCCTGTTTATGTGACACTGGCGTCCTGTTTATGTGACACTGGTGTCATGTTTATGTGACACTGGTGTCCTGTTTATGTGACACTGGCGCCCTGTTTATGTGACACTGGTGTCATGTTTATGTGACACTGGCGTCCTGTTTATGTGACACTGGCGTTCTGTTTGTAAAGTGGAGGTATTTTGATGATCAGCTGGTTTCCTGTTGAAGAACATTTTAAAGTTTTAAAAGTCTTGACGTTCTCGTCGTCTAAATGTTACTCACAAATCACAACATTCTACCTGATTCTCGAAAGAGGAGCCTCCATCTCCATGGTAACTACTGAATGTTTGGGAACTGCGAGTGGCAGGATGGTGTAACCAACCGTCACTGGGTCGACAACAATAGAACGTTTTGCAATGTTTGTAGTGATATTGAGGAAACCAAGTTAAAACAGTAGACCCTGTGCAAAGTTAAAACAGTTGACTCTGTGCAAAGTTAAAACATTTTTAAAACTAATTTGTGCTTTTAATTGAATGTTTTATCTGTGTGTTTGCAGTACATACAGGTTATACTACTGGGTGGTAGATATAAAAACTTTCTAGACCTGATATCCCAGCAATTTTGTTATTATTGGATAGTAGGTATAGGATCTGTGGGCAGATTTCACAGCCATGAATCTATACTGTTTGTGTAAGTTTGTACAATTTTATTTATTTATTTTTATTATTATGGGTACTATGTGTAGATGTAAATTGTTGCCAGAAGATAATTTTGTTTATTTGTAGCTATTTGATTTAATTTTGTTGTTGTTACTTCTGTTTATTTAGTTATTTGTATAAATTTTAATAGTTAAGTCGATGCTGTCCACATTATTAGTCTTATTAGATCATTCGTAATATGGAACGCAGGAGTTAAACACATGTGATCAACTTATTATGGACAGTTGAATGACAACATTTATAATTTAAAACATTGGAATTGTTAATTTCAGAATGATTATTTGATCTTGAAAAAGTGCAATATACTGTATTATAATTTCACAGGAAAACATTGCGAAATGTAGACTTTTTTCTTCTGCATACAGAACTATTAATTTTTTTATTAATTTTTAACAATTGATTAAATTGTATGTTTATGGTCGCAGCGGGTGTAGTTGAAAGTATCACTGAATCAGGTCTGAATTTTATGTTACGAAATGCTGCATTACTGATGTAATATGGTGATGAAACCTGTCTTTAAATCTGTGAATCTGTGAAATGTTTAGAATGAATGTGAACTTGAGTGATTTGTTTTAGTGATTGAAATATTAATTAGGCGTGCTATTTTAGCGTTTTTTGCATTGTAATACTGGCGGAATAAAGTGCGAATATTTTGTACATAGCGTTGTAGATTCTGCGCAAAAAAACTGGCTCCGGATTCAATACTTTTATTTTGTGCACGCTTTTTGATTATTGTCGAACTAGATTGCGCCCAGTTATGTCGTTCAATTACTTGCACCGAGTCGTATCATCACACTGCTGCTATACATGTGATTTCTCTGTACATGTGATTTCTCTGTACATGTGATTTCTCTGTACATGTGATTTCTCTGTGATCTTATTGAAGTGGAAACAAAAAGTTTTGTGACGTGTGCTATGCAGCATTGTTCAGTTCTTCTTTTCTGATTCTTTGTCGTCCTGTGTAATTGTGTGATTTCAACTCAAGGCAGTATTACTGTGTGCGGGTCGGTAGCTTGGTGAGTTATGCACTCGCTTAAGCCGTTACCAAGTTGTTATACTAGCTGAGAAGTCTAGGTAATAAACTGATGTGTGTAACTAGCACACTGGCCCTGAATAACTGAACCTTGCACGGCATCAGGCTATTGGACTATGATGGGAATTTAACTCATGGTAACCTTTTCATCAGGAAGACACCAAATCTCTCTCTCTCTCTTTCGCTCTCTCTCTCTCTCTCTCTCTCTCTCTATCTCTCTCTCTCTCTCTCTCTC
>JAQFYQ010002789.1:0-11311 GCA_034694885.1 Buchholzia appendiculata
AAACAGAACAAATATGGTGATTTATATATAGCAGATAGCAATCAAAATGGATAAAATAATGAATAATATATAACAATATACTAATAGAAAGCGATAAACACATGTAGTCTATGTTATACTGCTAAAAATCATTGGGGTCAGATTTGACCCCTTTTGGGCACTTTTGCAAAAAAATTATTTTGGGTGTTTGAGGGTTAAGAACTATGGTCTGGTGTCTAAAAAACAGGAGACCAACAGAAGAATCAGGGCTTTGAGATAAGGTCTCACATTGTAGACTCGTTTGCTCAACCACGATGTTGAATTAATCACCGACTGCCGTTTCTTCGGCTCATTGCTGCGCTTTGGACTGCCCTACTGTCACGTTGCGACGTTCAGCCGACAAATTAAATGAATCATTTGTGACCACTTGTTGGCATCAAATCAAGCTGAGTAATTTAGCGTAAGATGAGTATCGAATCCTGCCTGGCGATTGGTTACTGTGCATTTGAATTCACAACTCGTTGCTCATCACGATACTATTTTTACGTCGCCACTTTTCATCCCTGGTGTAAACACGTGCGACGACCTTCACAGACACCACTCATCACTCTTCTTTGTGTTGCAGTTAGATTTATTTTGCAAAATGTGCGTTTAGAGCAACTCCCCAATGCTTCGTAAACACATCTATAAATTAGTCTCTCTCTCTCTGCTGTGGCATTAATTATTACGCACATTAAGCGTATCAATGCTACGAGTATGACTACGACTGTTGAACAGTATGGCGTTGTATATAACCTCCTCCCACTCAAGCTCGTTTAGCGCCCAGGCTCAAGGTGTACCGATAATGTAACATTACGATGTTTTATGACGCCATGATGAGTTGCAAATGCGCGACGTTACGCTTTAGCTGCTCGTCTATTGTTACGGATCTCTCTCGGGGCTCCCGTGATGCTTGGTTACAGCACCGTGATTGTCGCCAGGGGACGCGCATCGTTTATCACATTGTGTGCTGACGACAAGCTGCAAAACTTTGACACCCCACCCCCCTACCATCGTCTGTCAAAGCTTTTTTGCAGCCCAACCGCCCCCGCACAGCCGTTCTACTCACGAGTTGACTCTTCCGCCAGCATTTCGAGTTTCGCGGTGATTTTCCGTAGCGATAAATTACACGCTGTTTCTAAAGTGTAAAACTGTAGATACGGTATCATTTGAAACTTTACTCAATCCACTTTGGCGCCAGAATAATAGAAGAGCGCAAGCTTCAAGTACTTATAATCATCGTCCTTATATTCATCCTCAATGTCATCTTAATTATCATCGGTATAATGAAATACTAATATAAAACATCCCATTTCGTTCCTGTCGTTCCTTTAACATATTTCATCCGTTTTTCTCTTTCATTCCTTCATTCCTTTCACATTTTTCACCCAGTTCATTCCTTTCAACCTTTCCTTTCATCTTCTTTAATTTGCTGCAAGGAATAATACTGTCTACAAGTCTCAGACACAATTTCACTTCAAACGTAAGAAGTAGAATACGTCTGAACGATTTCAAAGGTTTCTTTAAAAAAATGTTTCGAGTAAACTTTCGACGCAATCCAAAGCGAATCATCATTAGCACATCAGCGTGCATACCCCCCCCCACCTTCCCCATTCACCCCTCCCCCTCAGCTGCGTGTTTCACGGATGCCTGGTCCTCTGAGCAGTGATGCGACGCGGAACGCTAGCTCAGCTGCGCTGCCGAGTCTCGCTTCGCTGCGCAGCGCAGCCGTCACCGCTGCCGACATTGTGTTTTACGCTTGCGTCACTGGCAGACTCGTCAAAAACTTCAACCGTGGTTAGCGCGCTTCAACGATCGCGCATTTCGACAAGTTTTCTCATCAGCGACAGACTTTGCGTGCTTTCTCTTTAGATGCAAATAGACTGTGGTTACAGCGAGACTACCGGTAGTAATTGGTTTAGAACAGTTGAACTCTGAAGGTTTCGTACACGAAGTTAAAAAAATAATAATACCGACCGATTTTTAACGACGTCTGGCTTAGATACCGGTGCAGTAGAAAGCAAAGGTAGGTTTGAACAAACGTTGAAATAACTTGCTACATAATTAGGCCGAATCATTTTCTATGGCAGGTTCCCAAACAGAGTGACACAAATTCTGAAATACGTAGATCACTTGAACGATATCAAAACTAACTATTAAACTTTAAATAGTGGTAATGTGAAAAAATGTAAACAAATTAAACTATTAAGCCTGATTTTGAAAACGTTGTTATTTTATTTGACACTAGTAACTATTATTACTACATATTTAATTTACTACTTAGCAATTGACTAATATATTACTATTTTAGATGATTAAAATTTAGTTTAGAATCTAATTTAGAACCTTCGTCACAATGTGTCTTAACGATGCCAGCCATACTTTATCTTGCTACATAATAAATTGTCTAAATAGACAAACTCCCTTTATGTAATAGACTATTATTAGGCTACAATTTTCTCGAGTAAAATTGTTTACAGATAATTGTTGCTCACTTTCGAGAGGTTTTTCTGCGCTGTTGCCATTTCCGTTTTCCGTAATTACGCTTTAGTCGTTGAGAGCAGACGTCTGTTTTTGCCGTTGGCTTCTCGAAGCGTTTAGACAGCATTGACTTCCGGTGGTGAAACTTCCAAACATTAAATGAGGACCACTGTGTATAGCAATGGCCGCCAGCGTGAGGAATCTGAGCAATGAAAAATGCGTTCAGAAACTGGCAACAAATCTAATGACTGCTCCTGTGACCGATGAGTCAACTTTAATTGATGACTAATTACTCGATTGGCAAATAGTTCGATTGTGAGCGCCGCAGAAAGAAGACGTTGAGCAATAGTAGCCTCTGTCCAAATCGAATGTTGGAATAAAGTAACCTAAAGGGAATTCACACACTCTAATGAGTGGTTGCTAAAGCGTGCCAATAAGTTCTATCTTTGAGCAGTTTGGCAAACGTCCAGTAAGATCCGCAATCTTTCGTAATGAGTCTCGATGAACTATCATCTCTTTTGTTAAGTGGCGTATAAAACTAAATGATTATAGTTGATTGATATCTGGCACTGATTGTTACATTATTCATTTAAGTAACTAACCGTTGGTAAAATAGATCGACTAATATAATTAAGAAATATTAGTTCTAGTATTTGTGAAGGTTTATTTTTGATCAAGGTTTTCAGTAAATTATATTTGTTATGATTCTCAAACACTGATCTCTTTACTCTACTCAACCACAATGAACATTAAAATTTTAATTGTTTTTGTTCTAACCGTTATTTCTGAATTTTGTTTGTTTAGTTTTCTTTGTAAACTCACTTACCTTTCTCGAGTACCTTTCTCAAACTATTGTTTGTTTGACGAATGGAATTTTATTTTTTTGTCTTTCAATGGGCCCTACAGTTAAAACATTAGCGCTTTTTGCGACGAATCGGTTTAATGAATTCATGAATCCATGAATCCATGAATTCATGATTTTTTATTTATTTAAAGTTGTTTTGTTGTTGTTCTTGCAGGTTTGTAGTACTAGCCCGGACTCAAGGGTCACGTGGTGGTCAACCATACATCTAATCTATCCAAACATGGATACGCAACTTCGACCAATCAGCACGCGGTGGTGCGCAGTAGCTTTACTTGCCCTCGTCATCTGCGTCCAACATACAACATCTCAAACACGTCAGTACTTCATTTATTATCCATGGCGTAACGAAAAATATATGATAAAATATAGCAATGTATAGAAATATACAACATGATGCAATAACATATAACATAATACAACAATATACAACAGATTGCAAACATATTCAGTAACGTATCACAATTCGTATAACAAACGATAATTATTTTGATTGGTTTGAATTAAGATACTAAATTTCGCATTTAATTTAATAGTTATACAGTTTATGTTGTTTGCTGTATTTCTTTAACATATAGTTTGTAGTACCACTTCAAGGCTGTTAATGAAGCTTATTGTTGTAATTCATCAATTGAAGTTCATTAATGTCATTTATAGCTAACGCGAATTTATATTTTAAAATAAATTCCACATTAAGCCTACATTAATTCCGTTAAATATGCCAAAGTACGTTGGCGATAAATTCATCACAAACATTGAATTCTGTGTTAATGTGGTTATATTTTAAATTGCTTTGGTTGTAATCTGCGGAACTCAGTAAGTTTAATGACCGACGATGGTGTGAATGTTTTCAGCGTCTTGTTCAAAGAAAAGCGATATAGTATTTGTCATCGATCAGTCGGGAAGTATTCAGGACGCTAATCCGAAAAACCAATCGTGGGACAATTGGAAGTTGATCAAGGACTTCATGTGCACGCTGGTCAAGCGCACGGTGGTAAGTCACTGCTTGGTATGATCCTTTGCGGTATGCCTTTTCCCGGAACTGGTTGCAGCATGTGAAAAGACAAAAGCAATAAAGATCGCTCTGTCGATAATAACATAAATATAGATTAATTCCATGCTGTAATTACGAAGGATATCATATCGGTTGTTAAATTAAGGAACATTTGTAATCAAAGGAAGTTAGAAGTGTTAGAGTCTCACAACTTAAAACTTGAAATCTAACAGTTGGTATCAATAATTATTCTAGTGTATATAATAATGGCGACATTGATAGAAGGTAAATGATTCACTATGTGGCTATTACAACTAAAATTGTGGAACTTTGTACCAAGAAATTTTTCTGCTGGAATGCAATGTTGCATCGTCAAAATATTGACGTACTATGTGCTGTGTTTGTCCACAGGTAAGTCCGAAAGACACGCATTTCGGGTTCGTCACGTTCGGCAACATCGGTGTCTTACGGTTCAAACTGAGCGACTACACAACGGCCGACGATATCTGTACTGCCATCCAGGCCGTGGGACCCGGCCAGGGACAAACAAATCTCTACGGTGGACTCAACATGGCACGAACGCAGCTCTTCAGCCCGGACAACGGGGCACGTCTAGATGTGCCACAGATCATCATCGTCGTCACGGACGGGTTTGCAAACATCAATACTCAGCTGACCGTTCCCGAGGCAGATAACTGCTACCAGGCTGGGATCAAGATCTTCGCTGTCGGCGTGACGAGTATGATCAACGAGGAGCAGTTGAAGAGCGTGTCATCGCCGCCAAACGTGAAAGGACAGAACTACTGGACGACCGCGGACTTCACGACCCTCTCGACCATTGCGGACAGCGTACAACAAGCTACCTGTGATCCACCTAAAGTCGTACTGGATGGTACGCACCAGATTTTACCTTACCATCTGAATTGATATAATTATTTGTCTAAGTTTTATTAATTTTGTTTTAATCAAATTAAAATATTGTATAGTTTGTAAGAAGTTTACATTATGAACGATGTCAAACTTTTTCAACTGCCATATTGTTTCTTACATGATTTCTCTATACCTCTCGCTCTCTTTCATTTTCTTTCTATCTTTCTTTCTTTCTTATTTCTCTCTCCCTATTCTTTCTTTCCTTCTTTCTTTGTTTTTATTTTCTTTCTGTCTTTCTTATCACTAATATTATTAATTGTTCGTTTTGACAGCGTGCCAGATGATCGACCTCGTGTTCGCGATCGACATTCCCCAAGTGTTGGGTGATTTCCTGATCGCCAAGGACTTCATAAATCAGTTCATCACCCGTTATCTGCCCATAGGCCCAACAGCCGTCCAGGTCTCCCTCGTGTCGTTCGACTCGAGCAAAGCCTCCGTTCTTTTCAAACTGAACCAGTACAAGAACGAAGATGACCTGAAGGCAGCGGTTGATGCTGTTCCATTTGTACCATCAAACAACGGCGATCCAGTTTTCGCGTATAAGGTAAGCGTTGAACTCTCAAGGTCGTTCTAGGCAAAACGTTTTGTATTATATTGTAACAAAGTTCATTACTTTTTATAACTATACATATTTTGAGCCACTTCGAGGTAGCAAGCGTAGAGATCCAGTGAGAAATATTATTTTGAAATTATATGTGTGTCGCATTAGACAACATTTAGACAACATCATTTAAATAACATCAAATTTACGTATTTTGATAGCATTTATTATGAATTAGACCGCGGTAATATTAAAAAATTAAAATACATACGTTTTAATGTACATTGAAATATATCAGTATTTGAATGATTCTCTCCATAGATCATCAACAACACAGTATTTCTGCCGTCGAACGGTGCGCGAGGCGGTGACGTCAAGAGAGTCGTCATCTTTATGTCCAACAACGCCCTGCCAGACCGTGCCGGTCTCGTCACACAGGCAATCTCGTTCAGAGAACAAGGAATAAGAGTAGTGTCAGTCGGCATGACGTCAGACATCGGTCTTCAGGATCTGCAGTTGATGGCTACGAGCAACCAGCACATCGTCAGTTCCATCAGTTACACCTACCTTCCCCCCAAGGTCCAGCTTCTCTCCTCCATCGTCTGCAGCCCCGGAACGAGCTGGGGTAAGAATTGTTTCAGAGACTAGTTACAAAGAAATGGTATTTTCTATTACCTATTATAACTGAAAGCAATCAACTGTTGTAAAACAATCTAGAATATTAATTTAATTAGTCTAAACTAATTATTCAGATTTGAGTTATTCTTTCTGTGGTCTGTAGTGGACCACTTGGCCAGGCAGAAAGTACAGATAATTTTTATGACTTGGTTATCTGAAGGCGGGAAACAGGTGTTTTCATTTCTCAGAAGCTTTTCATACAATTGTACTATTTTATTATTTCATATTATTTTAAAATAAAATAGTGTTCAGTATATATCAGTGTGATCTCTTAATTCTGATGTCCAATTCTGTTCACCGTATTTCTGTCTTGTCTGACCTTGCAGAGGTCGCTTGTCCTGCCATTGCTGACATCATTCTAATCCTGGACGAGTCGACGAGCATCGTGTCCGCCCAGGGCGGCTACGACAACTGGCAGCGCTACGTGCTGGGATTCTCCACCAGTATTGCCGAGTCATTCCCCATCTCTCCGTCCCTGACCCGTATCGGTGTCGTCAAGTTCAGCTACACAGGTCGAGTTGCTTTCTATATGGACAAGTATACGGACCGCGGGAATCTCAGCAAGGCCATCTCGCAGCTGGAGATCAGCGGCGGAGAGACGAACATTGCAGACGCCCTGAGGAAAGCGAGGTATGCAATTATGGCATGCAGTAATTGTAGGTTTGGACGGTTGGGCGGTGGCGTCAGATACGATGTTTAGTTTCTGGGCTAATTCTGTAAGATATTTTACGATGTTGTTTGAAGCAAGATTTGATGCGATGAGTATTTGATGACAAATTAATACTTCGTTATCTTCTTTTAATTAATACTATTTTATTTTATTTTCATGATGGTATATCTGACGTATTTTTTGTCTACTACCTCAAATAATTTTTTTTATATAACTTACTTTATAAATGTATTTAGTTGAGTTTAGTACTCAATATTAATTTAGTGTTAATGTATTTAGTTCTTCTCATCGATACGCTTTGTATATGAGTACTCGTTCACTCTACATGTAATGTTTCTTGCGTACAGAGTGGAGGGATTCTCCACGGCACATGGTTCAAGGCCGAACGTTCCACATCTTGCCATCCTCATCACGGACGGAGAGGCTAACGTTGAAACCACTCAGACGATGGTCGAGGCGAATCTGACGAAAAACGCTGGCATCGAAATCTTCTGCGTCGGCATAACGAACCGCGTGAACGAAAAGCAACTGAAGGACATCGCCAACACTCCGACCGACACGCACTACTTCTACGCGAGTGACTTCAACAAGCTCAGCCTCATTCTCAACGACCTCATCTCAAAGTCCTGCATCAATCTCCCCACCATCCCGTCCACTCTAGCACCAACCACGACCACACCAACCACAACAACACCGTCAACAACAACGACAACGCCAACAACCACGACGTCAACAGTGAAACCAACGTCGCCGACAACGACAACGACGACTACAATTCCAACGACAACGACAACAACACCGACAACAACAACATCGACGACAACAACACCGACAACAACGAAACCGACAACAACAACATCGACAACAACAACACCGACAACAACAACACCGACAACAACAACACCGACAACAACAACACCGGCAACCACAACTACACCTACAACAACAACCACAACTGCGAAACCATCAGCAGCACCAACCACCACCACAAGCACAACGACGTCTACAACAACAACGACAGCTCCAACAACGACCCCAACAACAACAACAAAAGCTACAACAACGACCCCAACAACAACAAAAGCAACATCAATTGCTGCGAAAACCACAACCGATAATGGACAAATTGGAGGTAAATAAACGATATTTATCATCTGATGCATATATTGCTATTATTCTATGTATAATCAAAAAAACATGTATATTCATTAATTTATATTTAAACACGCAACACGTAGGTATATTTTACTCAGGTTAGGTGTTTTATTCAAGACAGGCCATGGCAACGATGACGATAAGAAAAAGGACCACTGTTTTACTAGTCCAATAAGCGCATGCTCAATAATATGCATAATGCATACTAAAGAACATAGTTGATATTTGAAATGCTTTAACTAAAGCAGTAGATTAATTTGTTGATATTCATGTTTAGAATTTGGTCGTTTTGTGGGTGAATGCTGTATTGATAGTATTATAAGCATTCGACACTTTATCTATATCTTTTTGTTATTTTTCAGTATTAATAAATTAAAATAAATTATATATTAATATTTAGTAATCTATACGTACGCACAGTATGGTGACAGATATTATGATTATATTTGTGTAATCGTTTTATCTACTTCTCTCTCTATCTTAGAATTTCTAAACAATTACAGCGAAATATTGAAAATATGTTAGGTTCTTATTACTGACTAAATGTCCACTGATTTTCAGCTCAGACACGAGACCCGAATGTCCTCGAGGAACTGGCCGGATGTCGTAAGATGGCCGACGTCGTCTTCATCGTCGACAAGACTTACAACATGCGCTACCCAGACTTCAGCGGCTACCTTCTCCCCTCCCTGCAGAAGATCGTCACAAATCTCCACGTCGACGAAGGTCGCACTCGCGTTGCAGCTATCACGTTCGCCGAGGAACCTAACGTCGATTTCTATTTCAAGACGTACACACGTGGCATAGACATCATCAACAACCTCGGTAAGGTTTCATACGGCGGTGGATCTGCCAACGTCGCCAAGGCCCTCAGTCTAGCACGCACTGATATCTTCACGGAGGCGAACGGCGCCCGCAGAGGAATCGGAGTGACATGGGTGGCCGTCCTGCTGCTAGACAACGTGTCCGTCAATAAGACCGCATCGGTGCTCGAAGCGCAGAAGTTGAGAGATCTTGGAGTGCACGTGATGACCATGGGAATCGGAACCTACTTGGATCAGTACGAGCTGAAGGCGATGGCAAGCTATCCGCCAGAGGCGAACGCGCTCAGCACCGCGACAGTGAAGAATCTCTCGCAATTCGAAGATCCGATCAAGAAAATCATCTGTGCTGGTGAGAAACATATATATGTACATTATGCAAATCAGTAATAATTGGAAGTAAGAAAATAACTCAATGCTTTCTGAGAAAAGTCAAATTTATTTTATTTCTCTGTGCATCAGGTGCATAAATATATTAAATATATGATCTAAGCATCACACGATTTTGTGTGTCGTAATTATGTTCCCCTCTCTGTAACCTGTATTGCTCGCTTTGATCGTCTTGATCGTTAGCTGCATAGAATTTCTTACAAAACATATTTCTGGTTCCTCGACACCTAGTGTCGACAACGTTTCTGTACAGACAGGTGTGTGTGTCTCTCTCTATGTAGCCGTCTATATGTTTGTGTATGTGTGTCTGTGTGTGTAGATGAAGGATCATGCCAAGCGGCACGATGTGCAGCAGGGTGTGCCGAGCTAGTCAACCGTGCCCAGTGCACCTGCCCGGCGGGACGAGCCGGCGACAAATGCGACGCCAGTAAGATACTCAGGCCTACTTTTCTATCAGTACTACATTTTGAAATGTTATGTTGTAATCTGGATGCTAGTTCGTTGTAAGTTTGAACTTATTTTGCAAATTGTAATTGCAGTGTAAGTGCTACATATTAATCCTTTGTATACTATTATTAGTATATCAGGAGAGTTTCTTTTAATTGATTCTAGAAAACTTATCTAGAAGTGTTTAACGTCCAGTCTGCTTTTAGTTCTAAATCGAGTTCTAAATCATATTTTAAATCAACGCCTGATGACATATTGTTTTTTTCTCAACCGGAAACGTTTGTTATGTTTCACTCAGTATGCGCGCACGGTGGTGACATCATCTTCCTGCTGACGACATCAAATCGTCTCGGCCAACCTTACATCCAAAGTTACGTCGACTTCATGGCCAAGCTGATCCAATCCTGGGACATTGACAGTTCAGCGGACGGACCGTCGGTCAGCCGGGTCGGTCTCGCCACGTACGCAACGGGCCCAACCGTTTTCTTCGACCTGAAGGATTTCGTTCAGAATAAGCTCGACATGTTGCAGGCGATCAACACCGTGCAGTACACGGGCGGCGCTGATAATCTCGACCGAGCCATTGCGTGAGTTGCATTTTGATGTCTTGTGGGAAATTCTTTACATCAGCAAATATTTCCAAAATACGGGCTTGTTTTTCCGAAGAAATGGTCGTGGCATGCAAAGAAAGCACTATAATACTGTGCTATGAATACAGCAATTTATTTGAAAAAGAAACTTCAAAGTGTTTCAGCTGACAAATTCAGTGACTAGTATTTTTAGAGATTGTTGTATGAATTTTTTTGAGATAAGGAGTTGTAAGGCAAAATTACAGTAAAAGTTTCGATTTCAAATTACATTTAACAAATGAAATTAAAGTTCACTTTTAAACAATATTAAGAAACATATTTTTATTGCCATATGATATGTAATAACAGATAACAATGACCAATTACGCATACGGTTTCTTCCACTGGAATTATATCTCAATTGTTTTATCTCTTGTATCTACCAGGATGGCTACCGATCAAATGTTCACCCCGGAAAAAGGCGACCGACCGAATATTCCCAATTATCTGATCATATTAATGGATGGACAATCGGACAACCAGACAGCAAGCTGGAACGCGGCATCCAAGGCCCGTGCTGCCCTCATTGATATCAACGTCGTAAGTAGAATTAAAATTGAAATAAAAATAAAAAACAAAGATTACAACTTGCCTACTTAATTATCTCTCGCCATGCATCGTTATTTAATGAGATCACGCGTTGAAAGCGAAAGAGTATACTCGGGGGGGGGGGAGTTGGGGGAGGGTTGTATACT
>JAQFYQ010002790.1:0-11309 GCA_034694885.1 Buchholzia appendiculata
GGCCCGGAAATATTCGATAGGGGCCCGGACGAGAAAAAGAGTTCCCTCTCCAAAAATTTCCCACTTTAACCACTGCTAGACAGCATGTACTTTCCATTGAGAATCGATGCGAGGATTCCAGGATCCTGTTCGATTCGATCGAATGGAAGAAAGCATTGAAGTCGTTCAAATTTGATAGATCATTTTGATTTGAGAGTGGGTCGGATTCAAATTCCGGCTAAGTCGCTGATTTCATACCTATTGTGACCAAGCGCTCTGAACTACATACGAGTTTGGAAATGAGTAGATCAGTTAGTGCATTTGATGCCGTTAAGTCAAGCAAATTTCTTCGCTAACTAGAGCCGATTCACGACTGAGTCTTGGACGAAATTTACGAACTAAATAATTTGTTTTCATATATTCGCAATCAGACCTAAGTTGTTCCTATATGCCTGTCCAGTTCTCTCTGTCCAATCACGAGTTAGCTTTACTTAAGGTCGAATCAAAATCATCTGGTACACTGGAAGAATAATTTAGAGAATATTAATTTGTCTGTTTTTATATTGTGTGTCAACAGTGTTTCAAAGCATTGAGATTGCGTCGCTTACAATCATTTCCACGCATTCTATCATTTTCGTTCACATAAATCAGCCACTCAGTATAACGCGTTAACTAGGTCCCACTGTACCGAGTCTGGCTTACATCACGGCAGCTTAGTCTCGTCAGGGTCCAATCCAGAATATAGCCTCAGGGGGTAACATTTTCCAGGAGAGTGAATAAACGGTTTGCATGGGGGCCCACCGGCGGGGTAGCCATACGGGCTGTTCTGCTTTTTAGAGGGATAAAAAACAATGAGCAAAATTTCGCTCCTCAAGGGCTGCTACTAATACTCTGTCTTAGACTGCAGAATGAAATGATCTCAACTGTGTTTTGGCTGAATCCAATCCGGGTCGATTGCAGCGGACCAATGATGTAAACTAAAATAATTGAATGAGTTCTTCAACTGACCACTCTCTCGTATAGAGTTCCTTATTCCTTGCTGCTGATTGGACAAGTGAATTTACGTCCACCGGTTTCTATTCTCTCGCTGCAGCTGCTGTTGCTCTTGTTTCTGCTAATGCTGCTGTTTTTGCTCTTTTTCGGCTAATGTTGCTGCTGTTGCTCCTTTGTTGTTATCATTGTTGCTGGTGTTGGTTCTACTGTTTCTATTACCGTGCGGCGTTGGTGCTGTTGCTGTTGCTAACCTATATTAATGCTGCTGTCGCTGTTGTTGCTGCTGTTCTTATTAAACTGTTGCTGTTGTTGCTGCTGCTGCTGTTGTTACCATTGCAACTGTTGTTGCTGCTGCTGTTGCTACTGTTGTTACTGCTATTGCTGCTGCTGTTGTTATTACCGTTGCTTCCGTTGTTGCTGCTGTTGCCGCCGTTGCTGGAGGCATTGCGACGCCCACAGCAACTGATCTATTATACACAGCACGATTTATTCCTCTGCAGCGCGAGGCCGGTGTCACGTCGAACAGTGGCAGTGGCCGAGCAAGGAATAAAATCTCTGCTGCAGCAGCGACACTGCTTGCGTCGTCGTCGTAGTCGTAACGTCGTCGTCGTCGTTCGTCGGCGTCATCGTCGTCGTCGTCGTCGTCTATATCAAAGAAGAGAAAGAGTGGGAGTAGAGTGAAGGAGCGGTGTGGAGAGGGAGGAGAGAAGAGGAGAGGAGCCGGGTCACACTCAGAATAGTAGAGCATAGTAGTTGAATCTGCCGAGAGAGTGATTGAAGTGGCATCAAGAAAATGACCGCTGCAGGAAAATATTTATCTTTCACAGGCCTCCTTGCGTAATTACTTGCAGACTTTGACGTGATGCTTTTACTGACAAGTTCAGTATATAACAAAAATCGGATCGCATGACAGCAATCGCCAAGTGCCCTTTTCATTTAGCAGCACGCTTATATGTTGACGGATGTTAATACATTTTATTGAGTTTAAAACTTGTTGAACAACCTGGCCATGCTTGACCATAAACGTGATCCTTTGAATATGAAACAAACAATAACGTACTACGGTTCCATCTGAATTTTAGTCACAGTTTAGAAATTCAACTAATGATTTAGTATTGAGAATTTCAATCAATTTCTTGGCCCTTCGTGCTCGCAGCTTAATTTAAAATATCACTGAAGTTTCATACAGTTGCGAAGACGACTGCAAACTTCTAAATGTGCAATTTGTAACAATTATTTGGTCAAAAAATACAAGCCAATGTTGCAACTTTCCGTTCGAAATGTCATCACTGAGGGCAGCTCAGCTGCGCGCCGTGTCTCTGAATGTCGGCTCCGGGTGTTGTCAGCAGACTCATCGCGAGCACCTGCTGCTGTAGCTACTGGGCTGTTGCTGCTGCTTCGGCTGCTGCTACTGGTATTGCTGCTACTACTGTTGCTACTTCTTCTCCAAGACATTAAATTCTTTCGACAATGATTATTGAAAACGTTTGTCTTGTTACACGGTTAGGATGAGTGAACGATCGAAGCGATGACGGATTTGACCTTTAGCTGTGACAGCATGATGAACAACTGGAAAGGCACTTTGACCTTTTGCTTTGAGGTAATAATCGATGGCCACTAGACTGACACTGGCGGATTTAGAAGGGCGCGAGTGCAAGAACCTTCCGAGCTGATCTCCATTGCTTTTGACAATTAGATGGCTTGATAATTTCTGTAAGTTTGAGCGACCGTAGGCATGTCTGCATTATTGCGTCTGACGTACTAATTAGGTCCTGCACCAAATCAATCAGCGACAGACAAGAATGCAGCCTGCATGGAGTTTATTGCCCTGACAATCTGTTACTGTACTTTCTGAAACATACCGTATAGACATATGCTGGTATACGTTTCCATGTAAAAGTTTAGTGACAGTGGAATACAATCTATTGATTAAATTTACATTGGTTTAATATGAATGTGAGATATACTATAAAGGTTCCACTTCTTGATAACAATAATTCTACTTATCTACGGCTCCATTTTGCGGATGTTTATCATCTCTACAAATTGCTTAAAAGCAACATCTTTTAACTGCAGAGTTTTTTTTACACCTTTCAACTAATCTTTTAAACGAAACTTTCATCTTTCAAACGAAGAACTGCATGTCGAATTAATTAACTGCCAACGTGTCGTTACACTAATCAACCAATCACTCGGCGACAACGACAGATTCACTGCTGAAGACAATTCTCTCTGTTCAACTGAATTCAACTGCATCTATTCTCTGACGACGTGTAATTCTATCTGTTCATTCTCTCACGACGACACACAATACTGTCATGTATGGAACGTCGCAAGTCCTTCGGGCGTCTAATAATGCCATTACATCTCGACCGCAGTTTGATGGATTCCAACAAGAGGAACGTGCCCATCCTACGGCAAAGCCATCGGGGGGAAAGAATGCAAAGATGAAGCGCGGTGGGTGAATATAAATACCAAAGGCAGAAGTTGCTAAAGATTGATGATGTCATGCGTGCTAAGCGCAGCTTGATAATCAACGGGGATGCATGAATCAAGCAGTGACGTCAGGCGTATGACAGTCAACTCATTTAGATTGGTTTTATTGAGTAAAATTAATTTCCTTTAATGCAGTATTCATTAAAGGACGTTAAACTATGCAATTTTGAACTATGGATGTGAGAGCTGGACTTGGAATAAAGTCATGTTCAAAAAAGTAAGCGCGTTTGAGGAATGGTGCTACAGGAGGATGTTGAAAATAAGTTGGAAGGACAAAGTTACCAATAAGCAAGTTAGAGAGAAAGAATGAACACAAATTATAACTTCTTAATGGGCATGAAAAAATAAAGTTGGAATTTGCTGGTCATGTTCTCAGAAGATTCAGTGGCAGCACACATGTACTATTATTGGAAAGAAAACTGTGAGGCAAAAGAACCAGAGGAAGACCAAGAGTAATGTGGACAGATGACATCAGAAATTGGACACGACTAGCGACATGAGATGGTAAAGAGGACAGCAGAAGATAGAAAACGATGGAAATCCATAGTAGTCAACCTTCCTTTAGAATATGACACGTGATGATGATGATGATGATGATGAATGCAGTATTCACTACTGTTACTGAATTAAGAGTGATGTTTGATCCACCGAGGGTACAATATAGCCTATCATATGCCCGAATGTGCCATAAAGCCTCATTCAAACAGTAAATATATGCGCCTAATTCTGATACTAGTAGTGTTTTGTGTAAGCGTAACGTATATAACTATAAATTTCGAGCCAGACGCCCCTACGCTTTTGGTATCTAGTAACTTCAACTTAGACTTTAGGTAGTCAAGTTGCTATGTGCAGCTGAATTCCGCATGAACCGTGCTTATCGCTCGCTGACCGTGCCTTTGTTCTGATTCTTTTTATTTGTTCTTTTGAGTTTAATTGAGACTACTCTTTTGTTACCTGAGACGTTGCAACTTTATTGCAACCCTTAAACCCTGGTAACAATTACTGATCAAACCTTCTTCAAACTTACCTATTTTCTGTTCAGTCTTCATATTCACCTATTGGCGTTTTTCTCTATTTTAACTCTTGTACTATGATGAATCCTATTGGGAACCGGAGACAAGTGCATTCACGTCAGCAAATATCTGGCGACAGCTTATCTCTTATTCTTAACGTTATTAGCAGAGTCCGCCCCCACCCGCTCCCACCCCTCCCACCCCTAGCTGAGAGAATGGACAGATGTGGTCACTGGAGGAAAACTAGGCCAAAGTACAGCTATACAGGTGCTAATCGCTGGCACTACTACTACTGCTGCTGGTGACACTGTTATTCCCATTGTTGTTGCTGCAACTACTACTACTGTTGCTATTGCTACTCCCACTGTTACTATTGCTACTACTGCTACTATTATTACTATACTATTATTCCTGCTACTCCCAATATAACAATTGCTACTACTATTGCTGCTACTGCTACTACTCCTACTGTTGCTGTTACTATTGCTGTTACTGCTATGCTACTACTGCTGTTAGGGCTACTCGTACTGCTACTGCTGCTATTGCACGACTGCTGCTTCTGCTGTTACTGCTTCTTATTGCAGCTGCTTTTGATGACGTTCCTGTTCTGCTACGTCCAGGCGATGATTTCTATCAGATCGTCAAGGCTCATATTTGTGACGTTTCTTTCTTTCTTTCTTTCTTTCTTTTTTTCTTTCTTTCTTTCTACAAAACTGACAGGCAGCCACGACATTTCAAGTGCACTCATGCAATATACCATAAGTTATTTTTTTATGTAATCAGGCCCGGAGGTAATAAAGGATGTCCAGGTATACGATAAAAAAAACACAATGAACTAACATGCACATAGATAAGTACTGTCACAGAACATTATAAACAAAAATTTAAAAATTGACAATAAAGTAAAAAAATAAAGTCAATAATATCGGAGAGATGGCTCTAGTCAAATTCTTACTCTCGTTTTTTGCACTCTGCTGACTTTGACCACAGATTTATTTTTATGTGAGCTGATGGAAACAGCGCTAGGAATAAGTACGTACAACGCACAAATGCAAATGTCACGGATAATATTTAAATGAAGGAAAATAAAGAAAGGAATGGGTGCATAATACCAACACATCTAGCCGTAAGTGAATCATCATCCGGGATGACCGATAGAAATCTTTGTTTTTGAATATGAATACCACCACAGCCAAATCAAAGATCAATGAGATAATTATTAGACGAGGTTATAAATCCTCAGTGAGAATATAAAGAGATATTGTTATGTGTGTGCGTGTCTTTCACTAAATCAAGAATTACTATGGACTCTGTAACGGAATAAGTCGGTAATAATCTTTGTACAACTGAGAATGCGGACGCAACTAATAAACGCTCTACATGGGGCATGCCATTGGCAGTCCTTTCAGTTCATTAAAGCCCACGAGTTCATTAGCATTTTACTGCATTCATTTTTTACGTGAAGCCCTAGTTTCTCATTAAAAGATTCGAAATATCGAATTAGTTTTTGCTTCTGTTCATGCCTTACATGAGATAACCAATTTTTTGCATTTAACCAACTGCAAAAAATGTCTAAGATAATGCAATACTATGCCTTAAACAAGCCTCAGCGTTTATCTATTTCATCAATGCACCTTCTAAACCTGCTTTTATTTGTTGATCGTAACTTGTCTCAGTTTTTGTTATTGATTCAATATTGACTTTAACATGAAAGTTTGTTGAGGCCTTAATTATTGATCCTACTTTGAAATGATGTTCACATTATTAAAGATGTTCACTTGTATATAGTATTCAATATTGACTTTAATATGAATGTTTGTTGAGGCCTTAATTATTGATCTTACTTTAAAATGATGTTCACATTATTAAAGATGTTCACTTGTTTATAGTTTGAACAGTTTTTTGTATGTACTAGAGAGTGGCAAGAAACAATAAATTATTATTTCTATTTTAATTATAATTAACAAAACATCAAGCATGTATTGTAATCACTAATTTCTAGCGCAGTAGGCCTTCCTAACAATAATCAATAGGCAACTCGACAGCTGCTGAGAATAGAAATCAGGTTATCCATAGTAAATTTTGGACAAAAAAGAACTGAATTTACCTATATAATCAAGATAATGATAGAACACCGCGGTGTATCTCAAATTCTGCATGGATGAAGGAGTTTCCAAGCCGCACACTCTTTTACGGCTTCCAGCAATATAATCGTTGCGCTGTAGTCAATGCAGAAGCCGCAAAGACCAAGTGCTGCAACCTTCTACATCACTTTGGATTTATCGCATAATTATTGTCGTTAAGCCGCGGCGGCCGCAGCCGTTCTTTAGACGGCTTATTTTCTGCAGTTGACGCCCGTTACGAATGCTTTATGTAGCGCTGCAGCGACTCAATTAGTGCCACGCCTTTCGGCATCAGAGCGTATTGAAAACATAACGTCACCCGGCGACATTTAGTCGATACACCTCGGTACCTTGCAAGGCCTTCCGGTGGTGGACACAAAATCTATTCCATACACCAGACTTAGGTCTTGTTTGTTTAACGTCGGTGTTTATAAATTTTGTATTTTGCATATTTGGGGCTCTAAGCTTCTGACAGAAAATTAATTAGACGCCTATGGATACGAAGTATCGTCGGTAGAGTGGTTTGATGCTGATATGAAAATGGTTAGATAAATTTAGTTAAATAAAATAATGGCAGATAACCTAAAAAGCTGTTTACAATCCAAATTCAGCCAAAGGGTCTATTGCTTTACATTTTTAAACTGATATTCTTACTTTTGCAGTTATGCTTTCAATGATACTTATGGTGTTGTTACGGCCTTTGATTTTGCTATACTACTGCTGTTGCTACTGCTATTGCTGCTATTACTACTACTACTGCTGCTACTACTACTACTACTACTGCTGCTGCTGCTGTGGCTGCTGCTGCTGTAGTACCTCCTCCCACATCCACTGTTCCACTGCTGTTATTCTCTCCGCTGCTTCTGCTGCTGTAGTTCCGCGTCATTGTTTCTTAGCAAACACGGAACCCGGACTTCTGCATCCGTGCCGAGTGAAATATAGTCCAACGGATGTAGGGACCGGATTCGCTGAGTTCAGAAAAGTCAAGATTAATGGAACTTAATCCTAACCTGGCACTTAACAGACTTAAAGCCGGGATTTCCTGATGAAAGAGCATCTGTCTCAAGCATTTAGAAAGACTTCTGCCAAGTTCCGAGGGTGACGTGACAACCGTAGCTAGGTCAGCAGTTTACTTAATTTGTGGCCAAGGTTCATTAGAACGAATCGAGTTGATGCTAAGCGTGTTTGGTAGGAAAGTACGCTAGAATTGCTGAAGCAATCTGCATGTAGTCGTTTCGATAATTAGTTGCTTGACGAAGACGCGTGGGTAAATTGGGTGAGATAATTAAACATCTGAGTTTGGAGACGATCGTCAGTCAGCTGTCGGCTGCTCTTAAGCAAGATTTATTTCCGGGGCGAAATGTCAGTGATGGGATGCGAGGCGCATCGAAACGCGCGCTCTTAGTGCTGGCGACCCATTTAGAAAAATAAATCATAATAAGGTTGACGGTTCACGCTCATTCTGATCTAACGTATGGTTAGATTCAGGTGAATTTATTTTTAGCAATTTGGCTATCTTGTCTGTACTCTGCTGTTTGGTTGCAGCGCTTTTGCGACGGCGTAAAATAGTTGGTTTACTGGAAATAGTTGGTTTAATGCGTGACAAAATGTACGGACAACTATAATAATAGCGCGTCGCCCATAAATCTTTAATAAATCTTGTGAAAAGTGAAGGATGGTTTTAGCTGTTTTCCTTTGATAAATGTGCTGCAAGCATTAAATGATGAGTGCACATTAAATGGTAAATGCATGCTTGAATGCATTGGATATCAAATCGTGTATTTCATGCCTCAGTGTATGCTGCAGGGAGGGTAATTTTTGCGCATAATGTATCTCATGTGCGCCACATTACAGAACACTCTCAGATTGAGTCTTTAACAGTTGTCTTGTTTCTTTTTTTTTGCTCTAATATAGCGTCATTATTCTATTCCTTTTCGAGAAGATATCTCATTGCTATGATGTTATCTTATTTATCTTATAGAGCATTTAATCCGATTCTTGTATTTGTGTATATATCGTGAAATGAAAATCATAACGTACTGAAGTGACATGAAATACAAACTTAACTAAATTTATGTACTAAATTTATGTACCGTAAATAGTTATGCATATATGCAGTTCAGAAGCTCTGTTTGCAATATTGAGCAATAACATTTTAATATCTATCAACTTCATATGGCAACTCTGCAATCACATATTAGACAGATAATACTGCTATTCTTGTTCTCCATTTACATCACGTTTAAATTTGTATCTTTAAAATTAGGTAGATGACTTAATTTGTTTCTTTTTAAGTCTTGTTTGAATTCGAATTGAACCGTTTACTAATGATTAAATTAAATTATTCTGCTTAAATTAAATTATTCCGCTATGTCTAAATATGATTTTTAAATATATTTTCTCTTCAGAAAGACGTTGAAGAGATTTTTCTCTACGGCGAAGCAAGTTTTTATGTTTTTTGTATGAATCAACAAAGCACAATGACAACGCAGTGCAGACCCTTCAATAATCCAAGAATGATTGAAGGGTCTTCACATTCCGAACACGCTTCTCAGTTCTGTGTAAATGACGCTGTGAGCTCTTCAGTCCAGTAGTGAATCGGTGAATAATGATAGAAGAACTTTGAGAAAAGCGAAAAACCTAAACTTGAAAAAGGAACTGTTGCTGACGTGCATTCACTAGCCACCACTCGTTTCAAACCGCGTCTCAGTGTGGATGTTGTCGTGCGACGTTGTCGCGGCCCTCCTGCGAACAGAATGTAAATGAGTCGAGAGCGCCGCCGCACAGCTGCAGGCGGCGCGGTACACTCTCGCGGCAAAAGAAAAGCTGTAATGGAAATTTTGTAATTAATTCTTCCAGGAGAAATCGCGTTGAAGTACGATTATCTTCTAACAAAGACCTGGGATTTAAAAACTAGGTTAATTAATGCAAGAAATTGATTACGGTTGGTGAAATAGTGTAGTTGTTTCCCAAACATGAGAGTTTCTAAGACATGTCGTAATGCCCTATAAAGACTTGTTACAGCATTCTGTGGTCTACATCTTTCCTAACTTTCCTAATAATGGGCCACAAATGAAATTGTAAGTTCAGAGCAGCGTCAATGCATGATAACATCAGCCTGGGAGCATTAGTGAGTGACGTCAGTGAAGGATCATTAGTGAGTGACGTCATCCAAGGAGCATTTAGTGAGTGACGTCATCCAAGGAGCATTTAGTGAGTGACGTCATCCAAGGAGCATTAGTCAGTGACGTCATCCAAGGAGCATTAGTCAGTGACGTAATCCAAGGAGCATTAGTTAGTGACGTCATCCAAGGAACATTAGTCAGTGGCAGACAGCAACGCGATTTGTCGTGTGAAAGACAAGAGTGACGCAGAGCTTCTGCACGCAGGCTCAGAGAGTGTGACACACAATACACAGTCATTCCTCAAGTCATTCATAGTCACTCCTAGTCATTCGTCAGGAGGAGGCTGTGCACATACTGGACGCAAATATGTCTGACCACTATTAATCACTAGGGACCACTATTGGTCACAGAAACCACTGTTGACCACTAGTGACCACTAGTGTCCTTTGCGACTATGGAGACATCCAGACTATGTCACACATCGTCGATCCAAGCCCGTTAAGAGGCTCGACGGTGGTCTGCAAGCTACGTTCGAAGCAGATACTGAAGCTTTTAATTGGCTGGCTCATTATATCCGTAATTCCGTACTCGAGCGTACGCTAACAACAATTGGCTTGACATAAAATGCAACAACTCGTTGCACAACGCCGCAGGGCCAGTTTTGATTAAACTGTGCTTGAAAACAGATTCCGGTTTGGGTTCTGTCGCACAAATTCTCTTCGCCCAGGCGTGCAGAATTGGTGCACGAGTAACCGTGATAGAAAAGTTTGTCTTCTACAAATATCTTATCATAGAAAGCGTCTCGTCGTATTCTGTCTGTGGCATCATGCAACGTTACGCTGTACAGCATTGTGCAAGTATGTGCAAAATAAAACTGCACCGCGTGAAAGCGTTGGACGTATATTGTAATACAGCGTGCACAACGGCGCCTTCCTGCCTGCAGTGAAATATCTACACATGCATGACGACATTTGTTGACGTCATGATGGAACGCAATAAAGGCGGAAGTGCATTGCTTCACCGCGCCGCTCTCGTATAAGCTGAGTAATTTTGTAGAAAGGAAAAGGTGTGTCAAAGCGGACTCCAAAATCGATAAACTAGCAATAACGCGGACCCGGTGTCCGGTTGTGCAGAGCATAGGAACTAACTCAGAGAAAAAGTTCCGCCCTTAAATCGTTGCAGTAATGCTTTCCGTATACGGCAGCAGTTGCTGTAGCGTATTTACTGAGTAGAAACGTAGGTGTTGTATGTATTAGATGAAATTGCTGTATTATAACTAAGCGCAAAGTTTAATGGCATCCTAAATGTGTAATTAGTATTTTAAGTTATAATTATTTGCATCTCAAGTATACTGTCCTTGCGCTATTTTGTCCATGTTAGGCGATTTCATGTTTTCGCTATTAGCGCTTATCTTATCTGTTTTTCTCTATTTGTGAATTTAAATCGACTTTCAATGTTCTATCCTTCAGCAACTGACTAAGCTTATATATACTCCTAATATTGTGTGAATATAATGACTATACTCGGTGACAATTCACACACACACACACACACACACACACACATACGCACATGATATA
>JAQFYQ010002791.1:0-11307 GCA_034694885.1 Buchholzia appendiculata
ACTTTCGGTACTAATGAGCAAAGCTACAAAATGTCGGGAGATGTATTGCAACGATTATAAGGCAGGGACTTTTCTTGCTTGATTACATCGTGCTTAGATTTATGAGCGAGTTTCGTATGAAGATAGACGACGATTAATTACAGCTGTGTAAGACGATGAAATGCTCTCTCGGACCTACAGTAATAATGGCCGTCTAGGTGGGCGGGTCTTCCGTGGGAAGGGGCGGGTCCTCCATGGGAAGGGGTTAGGTCCCAGGATAGTTGAGTGGATTGGTAGTGAGAGAATATCCATGCATTGTTTACATTTAATTAACAATGACAAAAGTACATTGAATGAACAATTTATAATACAGCAGAAAAATATAATAATGCAAAAAAACTTATAATATGTTTTAAATTTAGAGATAATGAACATGTGGCAGTGTTTCCAGCTGGCTATGTGACTATTAATTGGCAGCTTGCTCAAAATTACCCGATTTCGAACTACAACATACCTGAATTTTTTACATTGGGCCTGATTTCGAACTAAATAACCTAAAGAAAATTACGAGTGGAGGGGGGTAGCGACAGACCCAAAAATACGACTTAAAAATTACTCCAAACCACAAATTCCTTCGAGCACAACAATTTCTTGACCATTTTTCTTTGCCTGTCAATTACCTGACACCCGTTCATTTTACCTGCTTTTCAGGTAATTACCTGACAAATGGAAACACTTCCCTGCGGAAACAAGAACTCAAGCGCTTTCTAGTGCTACCATGTAATAAAAAACCCAATGCTACCCCGTCAAAATACCTCAGTGCTACCACGTCAAAACACCTCAGTGCTACCACGTCAAAACACCTCAGTGCTACCACGTCAAAACACCTCAGTGCTACCACGTCAAAAACGCCCCGGTGTTATAACGGTAAAGTGCAAACCATTCCTATAAGAATATGCTTTCACTTTTGCTTGATAACTGGGTAGAAAAGATCATCAAACCTAAGCACGCTGGTTTCCGGAAGTAGCGTTGCATATGTGATTAAATTACAGCGCTGACAACGTACATTGAAAATTGCTTGCCAGAAGGTCTTAAATCTGCCACGGTCTTTCTGGATCTCACAGCAGCATACGATACAGTCTGGCACACTGACTAAACTTTCAAAATCCACGCTTCCCTGGTTTGTACTGGGTACAAACTAGGACTGGTTTATACCCAGTACAAACCAGGGTTTAGCTGAGGTACTGAACTTAGTTTTCGTGTTCACATGGGTCATCACGTCATCACGTCACCACGTGAGCTCGACGCGATACCAAGTAAATGGACTTCCACCGGGATTGCCTCAAATTCTATTTAATTTATATGCAGTATATATACTAATGGTTTTCTCGTGACTCAAAGTGTGTATTTCTTCTTGAGTGTATTTTATTATTTAGACTCAGTTGAGCCGCATTTAAATTCTGCCACGATAGCCACTTTTAAAACTATGGATCTGCTATCGCTCTTACTGTAGAATATTTAAACACATGGTTCCATGTGGAATTTTAGTTTACCGTCAGTTTTTATGTCCGCCAATCAGTACATCGATCTCTATCGGTAATGAAGGAACGGAGGTCCTGAACTAACCCCCCCCCCGCACAACCTACCCCCGCCCCCGACCTGCCCCCACCCTATACGGTAAATACCTTCCTGACTAAATGGCAATCGTAACGGTGGTAATAAATCGAACCACGCTTTAGGTCTGCGATTTGGGAACTCGAGGTAAATGTATATTTATGGGATTTCACAAAACAATGTTGGTCGACGCTTGAGATATTTCGGGTTAAACCTCGGTCGATTGGTTATACACGAAACTGGCATTTTATTCACAACAAATGTGTATCAAGGAACTGGTCAGCATTTCGGTTAACATCATTTTATATTCTATATTCGTATACTCCAATGCCAACAAATGTGCCATTGCAATTTAATAAATATACAATCATACATCGAACATGTTGTGGTAGCATGCAAATAGGTCGAGCAGATTGTTACTGCAAAAATGCTGCATGGCAAATTTTTAGCAATAGCATTCCTGCTGATTTTTGGTGAATGGACACCGGTATAATATATTTGATGCATGCAAATAATGCTGAAATTCTAACGCACCATATGCTTATGTGCGATGATATGTTTACAGTAGCTATTGTCTTGATCACAGGCAGTTGAAACTATAATCCTTCTGGCAAGTTTCAAATAATAAAAAATTCCATAAGAAGCTCCTTTATTTGTCGTACGCATGTCAATGCTCAAATACAAAAAAGTTTATGTTAAGTGTAAAAGTGGTGTTTTCATTGCCAAACGGCTCGTCTTTGTCACAATGATTCATTTTATTTAGTTAAAGAGAATTACTCTGCGTCCCATCCCCGCCATTGACGTAGTCCAACTAAAGATAATTTTTGATTAGATAAATAACATATTAACAGTTCTTGATTTTTGGAATTTGCACCCAAATTTGTATACCCTCTATCTCAGGGAGTAAAATTGCTGATTTCTTCGTACGCTACGTACCAATTATTGTCGTATACTACCGAGAAGTCGTACTGTGCTTTAACCGGTGTTTGTCACTAACAAGAAACAACGGCTGTGTTGTACTCAATTGTTTGCTATATTTGATTGTTGCTGTCTCTAACAAGAAAACAATGGCTGCCTTGTTCTCTGCTGTTTTGCTGGATTTGATTGTAGCAGGCGTGGCGCGGCACTAAGTGAGGAACGTCGGGTTTTGTGAGCGAGGTTCCCAGCAACGATCACCGCCCTGGGAATACACGTGTCCACTTCGGCCAGCCTCACAGCGACCGGTTTTAACACTCCCATCTGGGCAACAGTTCCGCTCTTTTGGATTATACGAGAAATCACGGAACTAAAGCGCAATAGTGTATGCACCCGAGAAAGCAGCAGCTCCACTCATGCTCGTATAGATGTTGCGCGGCCAAAGAGCTATGGCTGAGGATTTTAGACATGCATGAAGCTACGCTATGTTGACAAATTCTGCATTTCATTATAGTTATTTAGGTGAAATTAATACGCACCCACTTTACATAGACACAAAACGTTTGCAAATATATGACAAATTCATTACCGATGTTAGGCAGTGCAGTGTTAATTTATTCTCTCATAAACCAACCACCTTGATCATCGAAATATTATATTTTCTCCTTATTTCGAATTACTGTGACGAGGTTGTCACTAGCGCTTTAGATTGCCAGACTCATTATGGCATAGGGCTATAACAAAACCGACTTTTGAAGATTTATATACGATATGCTATATCAATTTTTCAATCTATACAAGTACTTCCTCTATGAACTCGGCAAGCAATTTCTCTTTGACTCATCGAATCAAAAAACCGTATATTAAAGACTTATATATCAATGAATAATAAATTAAAGAGTTTTACCTCAAATCAAAGAGTTACAAGACGAAGAGCAACAAATCAAACGCTATAAATTGACTTCTGAAATCTACGGTACGTGAACAAAAAGTAGCTACACTTCAACTGCTATGACGTATGAGTGTGTGAAGAGCTACAGTGAGCCACGGCCCTTGGTCCAACTCTTGCAGAGCCTGAAGAGGGAACTTGATGTCCGCAGAGAACGCTTCAATCATACATGCAGGCACAAATATGCAACGTTGAAATATTCATCTTTTTCCTGTCCACTTAATGTCCAGAGCGGAAGCAGTATCTCTTACCATAACCAGGGCAACGCCATCCATTATGAGCTTTGACATCTACAGAATATGTGCGTCTGTTTTTGCATATATATCACTTCATAAGTGTCAGAGATTGTAATGTTTACATATATTAGAATAATTATAACGAAACATTAGATTTTTCGGGCCTGATTTATACAAAATGTTTGAGTGCACGTCAGTAGACTTTTTTACTGACAATATCACAATTGTCAATTATTTGTAAGGAATTACCTTAGATGTGATCTAACTTGATCTCAGCTGTGATCTAGTTTGATCTTAGCCGTGATCTAGCTTGATCTTAGCCGTGATCTAGATTGATCTAAGCTGTGATCTAGTTTGATCTCGGCTGTGAGCTAGATTGATCCTGATCAGAATTGATTCAGAGTCGTGGCTGTGCACTAGCTAGCGAGTGAAAGCTTGGCGGAAGTTAAATGTTCTAAGATTTACTCTTGCTGATAATCTAGTAATCTAGTACTCTTGCAATAACCTAGCAATCAAGTACTATTGCAGTAATCTAGTAATCTAGTACTCTTGTAATAATCTAGCAATCATGTACTCTTCCTAGAAATCTAGTACACTTTCAGTAATCTAGTAATCTAGTACTCTTCCAATAATCTTGCAATCAAGTACGGGTGATAACATAGCAATCTAGTACTCTTTCAGTAATCTAGTAATCTAGTACTCTTGTAATAATTTAGGCCGCAGCAATGAAAACTGTTACGATCGATAAGAAAATCGTTAATCTTATTTACTTACACTAAACTAAGCCAGTAACTGTAGTCATATTATAAGCATTTAGAGTACATTTCTTACTTAATTTTTGGATTGATTGTTTCATTGGCAGATGTTTTATTTGTCAAGAAATGGCTCAATTTTGAGCGTAGTAATGAATCTGCATTACAGCGATTTGTATTTAACGGATAGACAGTAGTGCAAACTTAACGTGTCCATTGCGTGTTCTATTGCGTGACATTGTCAGCTCGTGGCCGCCACGAAGCCATTAATTCAACCCCCGACATCTTTCTCCACTCTCTCTCTCTCTCTCTTTCTCTCTCTCTCTCTCTCTCTCTCTCTCTCTCTCTCTCTCTCTCTCTCTCTCTCTCTCTGATCGAATAAACACCGGTTATATTCTGCCGTTGTTGTAAATGAAACCCGGGGCTGCATCTGGGCGCTCTTGTATAGTGGTGTACACAGGCAGAGCGGACTGTACTGGTGTCGGGGAGTGGTAAAGATTAAAGGAGATTTCGATGCGAGAGAATTGTTTGCACACATCTAGAACCCCAGCAATGAGTGACGTGCAAGAAGTTCTGCACTTGGTTAGTTCGTGTTGATGGACCCTTGACGTTCATTACGACCTGTCCAACAGAACGCCGACGCGCGAAACAGGGCGGGAATATAAATGAAGCCGTATTAAACGCATTAATCTTAACAACGACGCTAGAAAGCATAAAATGTCGTGAAAACCTTTTCTTAAATAAAAATAGCGATTTCTCGTCTTAAATAAAATTCAAATCACGTCATAGTCGAAGCAGAAAAAAATTAGAATCATCACAAATGGAAAAATAACAATAACCAGGAAACCTGTGCTAAACAAATCACCCCGTATAATCTGAAGAAAATAAGTCAAATACAGCACAGAAGAATTTACAGACAGTACACGTAGTATGGAAGCATACAGAAGTATGGTGCATACAGTCGTTAAGAGAAAGAAAAACTGGATTGAACATGTGTTGAGGGATTGATGAAACATGTGATAGAAGGCAGAATTGAGGGAAGGAGAGGACAAGGAAGACCGAGACAGAGTATACTTCATGAACTGATGGAGGAAGGGATCATATGAGCAATTGAAAAGGAAAGCGGAGGATCGCGAGTTGTGGAGGAAATGGATACCAGGGACCTGCCTTCCGGCAGAGCACTAATGATGATGATGACACGTACATGTTTTACACATTAAATGGACATCCACAGAGATCTATGATTACAGTACAACGCGCTTGAGGAAATGTTGTTGATTACGCGATGTTGTTTCTTAACTGCCACAGCATAGTATATACATGTAGAATATATAAAGGGAGTGGAATGGGGAATTTGTAATGAATTGGAGTAGGGATGATTATTGTAACCCCTTTGTTATATCACCTGATATTGACAGATGAAAATTCCAACTGAAATAGAGATATACAATTCGTTCAAAATACTCTTAGGGAAATATATCTATAATCTTAGTTAGTATGAACCAACTGCGAGTCAAGGATAGAGCCAGATCTTTAACAACAAGGCGGCTATTATCAGACATAGTAGAAACAGTTTGACTGCAGAGAAAAAGCCTTTCCGTAATCTCTTGGTGTGACTGAAATCCAGGCGCCTAGGTATTTTGTACCATATTGCTTTCAGTTAATCAACAAAAGAAGAACTTTCAAGAGGTAGACGAGCATACTGTATTTCGTGGCTAATGAATGATATGAGAATTCACAGTCCCAAATTAGCCATCTGAATAACTAAACTGGACCCCAAATAAGAATCAACATTTCTAGAAATGGCCGGTATACACCGCCATTTCAAACTTAATTGCAGGTTGTTGCACACTGTAATTAGCATCTTGGGATAGCTTACATGTAAAGCACGAACAGAACGTAAAAGAGAAAATATCGACACGCCGTAATTGTTCCATTATCAGATGCGACAATTAATTGTCTAACTCGCTTTATTCCAATACTAAAGCAGTTTTTTTAGAAACTACACTAAAGAAAGAATGTGGAATATCAAATAATTTAAAATAACAAATCGAGTATAGCTAAAAAAACAGTGTCAATAGAACATGCCCACAAAAGCTCAACTGGAAACTGTCATATTCGGTGCCCAATTTCAGATTAAATTTACTTCAGATGTGATTTTTGCCTTTAATATTTCTGTCGTGGATGTCATAATAAAATCCTAACGCGATTCAAAAGAGCACAATCCTCACTCGTTCCGGTTTCAATTTGCAACGGTTCTATCAATGAAAGGAAGGTTCAGAGGAGTCCCATTTTGAGCAGTATTGCTCCACAATACAGAATTACATATCTCAATCCACGACATAAAATGTCAACGACGATTAAACAATATAGTTATTCCACTTTTCAACAGCTCAATAGGTGTGTACCAAAACTCTAAAGAAAAAAAATTGAAATTTGATATAGTACGAATGCAGCTTTTTACATGTAAAAAAACATATGTAGCTAAGTTTGTTGTTCCAGAGTTTAATTAAATTGTGCATTACTGCACTCATAAATAAACTTCCTTAAATTGTTAGAGAACATAAAAATATAGGAATAGAGTGTAACAATTAATCAGACTTCATTTTCCCACCCGTCGGGGTATCGCATTGAGAACCTACAGTAGCAGTCTAACATAATTTAAATATAGAGACCATTTAAATGTTATACATTTTTCAAATGTTTATTTTTCCCTAAGAAGATGCATAGGTTTATCATTTTACTCGATCTTCTACCGATTTGAAAATAAGAAACAAACGATATTATAATAATAATAACTGCAATCAAGCGACCACCTAAAAACCATGAACATTAATAAAAAATCCTTTCTCGATTTCCATTTTGCCTAGTTTTTAATTTTGGTATCCGGTTTGCCGACCGTTAACCGGTTAACATGTGATGCAGAAGACAGTCGTTTAGGCAGCTCATCGCAACAGTAACAATAATTGACTCTGCTTACACCGACTAGTGAACAGAAGTTTTCTTACACCACAGAGGAGGGTTTTCCTCCAGTTGATTCTCGACACACACCCCACCCCCCAGTTAAATCTTCAATAAACCCCGGCCGCAGGGGGAGACGCAAGGTTTTTGGTCAAAAATGTTTCATTTGTATATACAATTTTGGTGTGCCTCTACCGCCCCCGCCCCCTCCCCCCCGCTCGTAAAAATTGACACCCCAGCTATTTTTCACCCCCCCCCCCCAGTCCAAAATTTCCTTGAGAAAAGCTACTGAAGAAACGACACAATTCTTTGCCGCTATTACAGCATTCTAAAAGCGGTGGTGAGAAAACAATCATGCCGTTCATTCATTAGTTCGTTGATCCCTTGGTCTCACAAGACTCAAGAACTCCTCAAGATTCCACAAGTTGTGTGACGACGTAAGTAGACGTGTTAGCCAACGTTCACGTTCTTCCACTTGTACACACCTGATGTAAGTTTGTGTGTCTGTCTATGAGTCTCTCTGTTTGTCCGTGTGCCTCTGCACCTGTCTGTGTATTTATGCCAATTTGTCTGTCTACTTCTCTGCCTGAATGTCTGCAAGACTGTATGTGCACCCGTGTGTCTGTGTGTCGTTGCATCTATGTGTCTGTATGCTTATCATTGTGTATGTATGCATGCATGTCTATTGAGTTGTTTCAGCAACACAGGGCTTCAAAGCAAAAATAACGATTCAAAACGGCGAAGAATTGAGATAAAATAATTGTAAATAATTTAATTTTACAGAAAGTTTGAAAGAGAACACAGAGAAGGTTTATGCTTTGACTTCAAGCAAAGTCCTGAAGCAGAGAAGGTCTATGCTTTGACTTTCAGCAAAGTCCTGAAGCAGAGAAGGTCTATGCTAGCACTAAGAGGGGCTGAGAGCAAAGCTCAGAAGATTTCGAGATATACGATGACTAATCAACATCACACTCCAGTTTTTCAGGTTAGCTTTAAAAAACGATGTCATTGTCTTATAGAAAATACAATTTCCGGAATTTTCACTCTGCATTCGTTGCCAAGCAACGGATCACGTGTTTAGATTACTTATAGCTGAATACCACCGACCAATTCTTCCCCTCGCCCCCCCCCCCACCCCACGCTCTAATTTACCACCTTGCGCTACGGTCACACTCGGTCGCAGAAATAATGAAAATTCTTTACACAGGAAATTACATCCCTGTCCTCTACCATGCGCCTTGCTGCTTGATAGCACGTGAGCTGTAGTACAGTGGCGAGGGTTAGACGTGAGCTGAAGTACAGTGGCGAGGGTTAGACGTGTGGTATAGTACAGCGGCGAGGGTTAGTAATAGGAATGTTTGAAAGACCTGGGGGCTTGAAGGAGGATGTATACTGAAGGTCCGCAGTGGGGACCCACTTAGCAACTTGGCAAAACCCAGGAAGGTCTTGCATACAAACCAAAGCCGTGAATAAGCATCACGTCGACGTGGTATTGGGTCTGTTTAATAAAAAAAACTCCATTCCAGTTGGGCAAAAATAGGAAGAACAACGAGGTCAAGGAGTCAACGTATTACAAAACATGAGAGTGACATGGGGTTGGACATTGTTCTCCATTACATCTCCGTGCAAAAAATATAGTACTGTGGTCTCTAGGTTTCGTGTATTTTGCTGTTAGATCAAAGAACATACATTAAGCGTTTATTTTTAAATCATTTCACGATAGGTTTTAAATCAAGAATGCCACAATTGCTGAACGGTTAGCAACATGAAATCAAGTGAGATCAATGCGGCATATTGCGGTATTATGCGGTAATTGCAATTTTAAATCTTTATTTTACAATAAGTCAATACATATGTGCATAAACCATTCACAAATGTCAAAAAAAGAAGCGTCAGGACAAGCACTGACAACGCTCCTTGGCAGCAACATAACCATCCAATACAACATTACAATCGTACAATTAAATATCATGCATAAAATTACACACCAAAATAAAATCTGAAATAACAGTATTACTGTAAACAGCTGTATTACTGCGGTAATGCGATGTCTCCCCGTTGCCGCGTAAAGCTGAGCCACGGATCGCTATTACCGCGGGAAATGGGTATATCTCGTATTCTCGTTGCCCTTTATCGCGGTAACCGCACCGCGTCACTATCTAATAGAAACGCGACTTGGCATTTTAAATAATTGACCAGTCTAGCCTTCTGCGAATCAATATTTCTGTAAAGCTGAGTAAGTATACAAAATGCAATATAAAAAATTCTCGTCTCTTGATATACCGGAAATGATCATGTCTTCACTTTGATTCTGCTAAAATTCGTAGAGGAAGTGAAACTTCTTTCTATGATGAAAGATGTATAAACGATAGATATAAACATAATGAACACCATCACACAGTTCAGCCATAAAACATTAAATCAAATTCTTATTAGACAAATGTAGAATATCATTCAGCCCATTCTTATTGCACAATATTTTCATCTCACAGCCGGTGCCATCCAATTAAATATTGAGAGAGAAATAGGAAGAGGAAATGTTCGATAAAGCGGTCGTTATAATACGAAGGAGTCTGTAAAGATGGCGAGAAAGAAATCGAGAGTAATTTGGCGATGCATTTCTCTTCCACTCAGCTCCAGTGTCCGCGCGCCGCGGCAAATGGAAAGTTTATAATCTCCGCCATACGGTGACATTCCCGGGCGCAGCAATGAAAGATGGGTTCTCTCGAGCGGTTGGGAGGATACTTATTTGCCTAAATGATTTTCTAAATTATCTCTAAATGGGTTGAAGATGTTTAAATTTTTGTTATTATGTAGAATATATTGAATGCTCGGGGTGCTTGTAAACTGTTTCCAGTGTTTATTATGATATCAATTTTTGTTTCACAAAAGTTGTGCAGCGCAACAGATACAAATAAATTTAATTAAATAATATATAAAAATTACTGAAACAGCACTAAGCAGCATAGTGTCAATAAACGATAACGATGATTTGTAATTTCTCAGCTTTCATTTATCAGCCCAGCCCTACATGTTTTCTTTCACATCACATGATCTTTGCACTGTCGCCTAATAATCTTCTATATGTCCAATAATTGGTCCTACCTGCATTCAACCAATCACCGTTGACAATTATTCACTCCAACCAATCACGACACTTTATTATTTCAATCCGGGAACTTTTCACTGACCCAACTTTATTTAAAAAAGACTACTCACTAATTTGTAATCTAACATTAAAGCGCTCTCAAGATTTCACATTGTCTCTCCATACGATACCAATGAGCCTTTAATGTTGATCAAATTTCAATGCAGAAATTAATTTAGTTCGAAATTATATAAATATTAGTGTAATGTGTTTCAAGTGGTTTGCTCCACATGAGAATCAGGCATTTCATAAACCAACATCTTTAAATTGTAAACTAACAGGGGCTTTACTTAAATTCGATAAACCAAAGCAATAATTTCAATTAAATCAAATATAACGAACATGATATTTCTGAAATCGCTACGCTAACATTTTTTACGTTTTCAAAAAAGTTATTTCAGGGCATTAGACCCCTTATATTTACTTGATATATTGCATATTTCGTAATTTAGCATTGCTCTGATTTTTAAACTACATAATATGTAGTTTAATATGTAGTTTAGAAATGTATTATATTTCTTAAATTTATGCGCAGATAATGGAAGACAATTCTGAATTGAATTAGAATCTTACTGCAAGTTTGAGGCTTTTGAAAACGTACATGAACTATTTTTATAAATTTCTGTTTTCTTCGGGGTCGAATGTCGAAATCAAAACCCAATGACAACTGTCTCTGAGCAGACAATTAGAAGAGGTATTGGAGAATTGACATGCTGCTCTCTGGATCAATACGAGCGGGTCGGCCGGACGTGTGGG